>CAUYQG010122738.1:0-26512 GCA_963574415.1 Tarsius wallacei | reverse complement strand
TCAGCCAGGCGTGGTAGCGCATGCCTGTAATTCCGGCTATTCGGAAGGCTGAGGCGGAAGGATCGCCGGAGCCCAGCAGGTCGAGGCTGCGGTGGCCGGGAGCGGCCACTGCACTCCAGTCTGGGCGACAGAGTGAGACTCCGACTCAAAACAAAACAAAACAAAACAAAACATGAGCCTTAGAAGAATGTGTATTATACTGTCATTTGATAAAATAGCCCATAAATATCAATTAGATAGATTTGACAAATAGTAGTGTTCAGGTCAGCTATACTTTTAATAATTTCTGACTATTTGATTTATAAGTTACTGAAAAAAGACATCAATATCTTCAGCCATGATAGCAGATTTGTCTGGTTCTCCCTGCGGTTGTATCAGTTTTGCTTCAAGAATTTTGAAGTTCTATTTGGATGCATACTCATTTAGAGTAGATATGACTTCTTGGAAATTTAATCCTCTATCATCATGTGACTTTTTTTCCATTTATTGCTATAATTTTCTTGTTCTAAAACCAGAGTTGTCTGAAATTAATATTACTACTCCAGTTTTTCTTGGATTAGCATTAGCATTGTATGTCTTTTTCCATCCCATTACCCTTAATATATCTGAGTCTTTATAATTAAATTGATTTTCCTTGAAACAATATATACAATTGGGTCTCAATTTTTATCCTCTCTTACAAAGTCTGTATCCTATTGGTGTATCGTAATCATTCACATTTAAAGTCATAATTACTGTAGTTCAATTTATATCTACCATGTCATAACTGCTATATCTTTGCTGAGTTTGTTCCAGATTTATTGTTTCCTTATTTTTTTCCTGCTTTCTCTGATTTTAGTTGAACTTTTTCTATGATTCTATCTGATCTCTTTTAGCATATTAATTGTACCTATTTAATCTTTAGTTATTGCTATAGATTTTGCAATATATACTTTAAGTTTACATTCAAATAACATAGTAATTCACATGTAGTTTAAGTACTCTCTAGCACAGTGTTCTCAATGTTATCCCCATGTTTCTTGTGACATTGTTATCATTTATTTAATTTACCCACATTAGTAATATAATATTACTAATTTTACCCTAAACAGATTTTTTAATAAATTTAAAATAAAATAAATAATTTTTTTTAGTTGGAGTCTCACTCTGTTGCCCAGGTTGGAGTGCAGTGGCACACTCACTGCCACCGCAACCTCAACCTGCTGGGCTCAGGCAATCCTTTCACCTTAACCTTCCAAGTAGCTGGAACTACAGGTGCGTGCCACCACACCATACTAATTACTTATTTATTTATTGTAGAGACGAGGTATTGCCAATTTACCCAAGCTAGTCTCGAACCCCTGGACTCAGGTAATCCTCTCGCCTCCACTTTCAAAAATTCTGGGATTACAGGTGTGAGCCACCACTCCCAGCAAATAAAATATTTTATTTAACTTCATTTATTTTTTTCTCTGATATTTTTCTTTATGCTGATGCAAGTATCTGATTTATATAATTTTCCTTCTTTATGAATAAATATTTTTCAGCATTTATCTCATGAAAGGTCTTTTGACCTTCAATTCCATGGTTTTGTTTGCCCAGAAAAGTCTTTACTTATCTTTCATATTTGAATATTTGAATAATCATAATATTTTTTCTAGATATGGAATTCGAAGTTGATAGGGCCTTATCTTTCAACACATTTAAAATTTTACTTTACCCTCTTCTTACTTGTATCATTCTTGACAAGAAGCTCGCTGTGGTTCTTACCCTTTTTGCCTTTGGTTTTCTCAGTTTGATTGTTGTATGCTTAGTTGGAGTTTTTCTTTTTTTCTTATCCTTCTTGATGTTCTTTGAGCTATGTAGATCTGTGGTTGATGCCTGTCATTAATTTTGGAAAATCTCTAACCATCATCGTTTTCAGCATTTCTTATGCCATGTTGTCCCTTCTTCTATTATTTGAATCAGTTTCACAATGCAGCTTTTGAAATTATTTCTCAGATTTGGAATTTTCTGTTAAGCTTTTTTAAAAATTATTTTTACTCTTTGTATTTCAATTTGAACTGTTTTCTCTCAACCTATATTCAAACATATAAATTATTTCCTTGGCCATGTCAATCTTGTTTATGACTCTATCAATGACAGCCTTCACCCCAATTTATTCTTCCATGTTGTAGTTTTTTATTAAAGCCTTTAACATAGAATTGGGGTTTTAATGATGTTTATGATAATTCTGACATCTCTTTCATATCAGTCTGTTTCCAATGTTTTGTTTTTTCAGACTGTGTTTTGCTCAACTTTTGGAATGGCTTGAAATTTTTTTTTGTTTTGTTAATCTGGACAGGATGTATCTATAGAGTGATAGAAACTGAGGTTAAATGGCTCTTCATTCTGAGGCTTTTTTGTTGTTGTTTTTGTTGTTTTAAGTTGGAGTCTCACTCTTGTCGTCCGGGCTGGAGTGCAGTGGCATGCTCACGGCCACCACGTCCTCGACCTGCTGCGCTTAGGCGGTCCTCCCACCTCAGCCTTCCAAGTAGCCGGAACTACAGACATGTGCCACCACACCTGGCTACTTTTTGTGATTTATTGTAGAGATGAGGTCTCACCAAGTTGCCTGGGCTCAGGCAATCCTCTCTCCTCAGCCTCCCAAAGTGCTGGGATTATAGGCTGAGCCACCCAGCCCAGCCTAGTGTGAGGTTTCATCTACATATGGTTAAGATTTGGGTTGTTGTAAAAAATATTTTCTATAGCTGTAGGTGCCAGAGGCTTCAGATTCTTCTAGTTTTGCCATTTTCGTCTTCCTTGTTGACTTTGGGTTTTCCTAAGTAGTTTTCCTCCAAATGAGTCTGTTTTGCAGCTCTTTTATTTCAAGTGCACTGTATTATAATGGAGTCGTGTTGGTTTGGTGATAAGTGGGGACAGAGAAGCATTCTATAAGTGTTTGATTAAATCTCAGCCTTTAATGAACATACATCCCAAGGCTGCTTCACAACTGTTTCTTAGTTTTCCCAGCACATAGGTAAGATAGGAAGGTGAGTGTGAGCTAGAACTGGAGAAATGCTTTTTCCCCAGGTGGGTAAGGCTTAGGCACAATCTTTTCCCCCTGAGAGAAGTCTTTTGTTTGAAGAAGGCTCTGAGGGTATTTCACAAATGTTAATCTTCCCTATCCTGTAGCAGAGCCATGAAGGTACCTTTCTGGGCTTTTTACCATATGAACTCACTGCGGCTCCTGGAGGTAAAACCCATGAAAATGTGCAGACCACTCCTCATGACTGAAACTGCCAGAAACTTTTCTCTCATGCTGTCTCATTCTCAGCCTACAGTCAGTTACTGGTTCCAGCATCTTCTGCTCTAAGATACTGCTTGTAACACTGAATTCACCTGTTTTTTCCAGCTTGGGGGCGCTGGTTTGGCCCATGAACAAAATTTTCTAGTGGGTAAAAGGAGAGTTCTTTATTTTTAGTCGGTTTAGCTCTAGGTTCTTGCAAAAACAGGAGTGACAACATCCAAACACCATTTGTTGGAGCTGAAAGCAGAGGTCTGTTGTATTTTTAAAATTACTATTAAATAGCAGTGGAATCTGACATAAATAATATTTATGCCCATAAATCGGCATACCCCATGTTTTTAAGGCTATTACTGCGAGGTTGGAATCAAACTAGACTCAAACGAGACTTGATTTGTGTTTGGGTATTCTTCTTGCTATAGTTACTTTTAGGGCTCAACAAGCATCAAATTTTCATAATGACGGACAACCACTGCATTGGGCTCACTGCAAGGCCGGGAGTACCAGACGGTTTATTTCAATATTCTTGCTCCTCAGATTCCAGCCTACTTGAATCCCAGAGGTGACTCAGCCTGCCTTCTTGTCCCGCTCTAACAATAACAATTGCTTGCCACCTCCCTCAAGTTTTATAGTGGAAACAGGGGAATCAAAACTTCCTCCCTATTTATTCTTAGCTAGGCTCTATACACTTCTACCTCAGGAACAGGACCTTCTCAGCATTGTCTTTCCCACGATGTCACGTCATCTACGTTCTTCCTGTATATTGCCAGGACAAGTGCTGGTTGATTTCCTGTCACTTCCACAAACAATTTACATCTGCCTAACAGTGAATGTTCAGAAAGTCAGTCTTTCTCCCCATCCTTGTTCTCCCAGAATGTGTCCTTTGCTTTACATCAGAGAAGGGCCAGGGAACTGATCAATTTCCTGCCTGGTACCAGACAGGAGCCTTGAACTCATGGAGGGTCTAGGATGTTTCTAGGCGTCTTCTGTTTTTTCTGTTCTCCTCCAATCTAGACAGGCCTGAATGCTTGTGCCGTGTGGGGGTAGAAGGCAGGTTCTCTACCGAGTCTCTAGTCCTGTACCAAGTATCTTTTATGAGCACTTCTTGGAAGGCTTGGGGGAAAAAAATGAAAGAATGCAGGCTTGCTTTGTATTTAGGGTTTCCACTGATTCATAAATGACAAGCTATTTCATTCTAAGATTCAGAGAAAGAAATCAACATTTTTTTCTTATCATCTTTTATGGTGGATTCTTCTTCCTCCCATACATCAACAAACATGAAAATCGTGTCCCGTCTTCAATGGAGAACTTTATCAAACTGTGTAATTCAGTACGTATGGTTAGGCAGGGGCTTCAGATGTCCTGGACTCAAAACTTAAGATTTTGTGGATTATCTGGCTTGCTCTCATTACTAAAGTGGAAAACACTGTACAGCTTTTTTATACCTGAGACAAACAAACAGTCCTTACTTTGTATTGAATATGTGTATGTGTCCATATTTTCACTTCTTGTTTGTGTTTAGTTTTCTTGTTTCTAAACATAACCATTCCCAAAAGTATTGTGTGAACTGACATAATCAGTTTGACCACACTGAGTACATTTACCAGTTAGAAAGTACCCTTACTGCACCCTTCTGACTGTCCTCAATGAATTATAGAATGATTATTTTAGTGTCATCTTTCTACTTGCACCTTTCAGATTATTTCACTTTTTCTCCCCCTTGTCAGGCTCTGGATACTCATTTGTTTATTACAGAGAATTCATTTATTTTCAGTGCTCATTTTGTCCCAGAGATTTTGTTAAATGTTATGTACATTTCACAAATAAGTTCACAGTCTTTTTTCTCAAAGAAATCTCGGATAAGTATAGTAGACAGAAAATTAAACAGACTCAAAACAATTTAACTTGTTCTCAAAGTAGCACGGAAGCAGAGTCAAAGAGTCCTATTTTTGCTTGAGGACCCAAGGGAACTCCACACAGAGGCATTTATGTTCGAGGTCAGTGATGCTAGTATCTCTCCAGTGTTAGGATAATCGGCTTTAAAAAAATTTTAATTTATGCCATAACTAACGTCTAAACTACAAGGTACATTTCTTTGGGTATAAGCCATTGATTTTTTTTATGCCTAATGTTATTAATCTTTACTGAAAAGATATTATCCTACATCTAAAGGTGTACATCATTTCTGTTGCATAAAAATGCAAATGTCTAGTTTGATAATCACCATTTCAACCACCAGGAAATTGTGTGATACAGTCCCAAAACAACATTAAAAAAATAGCAATGTCTGTAATTTTTCTGATATTAATTATAAAGTTATTGGTTAAATGGCATTTTAGCTACAAATTAATTTAATCAGACATGATATACAAAGTACAATTCTCCCAGCAATTTCTAACTTTGACCTATAACCATGGTTTAATCTGAACTCCTTGGTTCTGCAATATCACTGAATTTGTTACAGTAGTGACAACTGTTATTTTTCACTTTATTGGGAGATAAAGCAATCACTTTCAGCTAACAGGCTGCCATTTCTCATTATTTGAGGTTAGCATGATATGCGATATAAAATTAAACACCATGTTACAGGAGTCACAATGATCATGAATGGCTTCATGGTAATAATCAGTATAAATCCGGCACTTGAGTCTGGAATCAATTACTGCAAAAGACATCTTAGATCTAGACTTCCAGCAAGGGAGTCTACTAAGCTGTAGTGAGTCAATGTAAATAAAGAATGGTAAATTTTAAAGTCTAAAGGTGTTATGTAATCCTATGGTTATGTCCCTCCAAGATTAAATCAATATGACTTTAAAAGAGTAGAAATGTCAGGAATGTTCAAATTTAACCATGAATGACAAAAATGTAGTAACAACTCAGGGAAATCTTAAACTCCTTGTTTGGAAGAAAAATAAATTGTGTAATATGCTAAAACAAGGCTTTAGTTGAGTGTGTTACGTGCACTGAAAAATAATTCAGAGTTCCCTGTATACTTTAGCTAACTTTCCCTAAGGATATCTTATATCACTATAATACACACATGTATTAAAGCCAGAACATTGATATTGATACATTACTATTTTTAAAACTGCAGACATTATTCAGTTGTCACATTTTTAATACACTCATTTTTAAAAAATTCAGTTTATAGTACTGTGAAGTTATATCACAGGTAGCCACCACTAAAGTCAGAATGCAACATTTTTCTGTCACTACAGAGAAACTTGTTTAAGTTCCCCTTGTAAACACACTTTCCTCTCAACCTTAAACCTTGGCGAAGAATGATCTTTCTCCATCACTAAAATTTTGTCATTTTAAGAATGTTTCCAAGGGTACCTGCAAAATGAACATTTATATATCTAACCCTGAATTGTCCCCCACATCTTTAAAAAAAAAGAATGTTTTTAAAATGAAATAATATAGTGTGTAACCTTCTGAGATTAGCTTTTTTCACATAGCACAATGCTGTCAAAATTCATCCAAAATTGTTGCATGTATCAATTGTTTTTTTTTTAATTTTATTACTGAATAATATTTTATTGTATGTGCCACTCTCTATTAATTTAATTTTTTTTTTCAGTTTTGGCCTATTAAAATAAAGCTACTATGGAACATTCTTACACAGTTTTTTTTTTTCTTTGAGTTAGGATCTCACTCGGTCACCCAGGCTGAAGTGCAGTGGCACCATTATGGCTCACTATTGAGCGTAGCCTCAACCTCCTGGGCTCAGGCAGTCCTTCTGCTTCAGTCTCCCAAGTAGCTGAGACTACAGGTAGGTGCCTGGCTAAGTTTTTGATTTTTTTGTCGAAACGAGATCTGGCTGTGCTGCTCAGGCTGGTCTCAAACTCCTGGACTCAGGAAGTTCTCCTGCCTCAGCCTCCCAAAGTACTGGGACTACAGACGTGAGCCACTGTGCCCCGCAATATTTTATTTTTCTAGGAGAAATACCCAAGCAAATGATTTTTAGGTTACATGGCAAGTGTATAAGAAAATATCAAACTGATTTCTAGTGTGGCTGCACAATGTTATATTTACACCAGAAATATGTGAGAAATTCAGTTGCTTTATATTCTCATCAGGACCCGGTTATTGTCACTTTTTTCAAAGTTTTGCCATTTTAATAGATATTTAGTGGTATCCAATTGTGCCTCTGATTTGCATTTCTTTAATGGTTAATGATACTGAACATCTTTGCATGTGCTTATTAGATATCTGTATATCCTCTTTGATGAAGTGTGTGTTTATGTCTTTTGCTCACTCATCCTTGCTCATTTATTTGATGTATTTGCTTTCTTCTTGAATTTTGAAAGTTTTTTATGAAGTCTTTTATGGCATATGCAGTTTGCAACTATTTTTATCTAAGTCTGTGCTAGTATTGTCGTTCTCTTAACAGTGCCTTTCTAAAACTAAAAACTTTGCATTTGATAAATTAAAACTCACTGATATTACTTTCTTTATAGATAATACTTTATTATTTTGTCTAAGAAATCTCTGTCCCACTCAACGTCACAAAGACTTTCTACTATTTTTTCTACAACATTTATATTTAGTTTTTATATTAATCCTGCAATCTATTTTGATTTATATTTTGCATTTAGCACATGTTGTGGGTTGCACGTTATATTCATCTATTGTATACGGACGTACGATTGTTTTAGCCTGTTTTTTTCTTTTGAATAAAAAACATTCTTTTTTCCGGCAAATTTTCTTTATACCGTGTAAAAATTAACAAAAATGGGGAGGGGGGCTATACTTCTAAACTTTATATTTTTTTCTATTGATACATTTACCTATTTTGATACCAATGCCAAATTATCCTGATTGTGGAGCTTTATAATATAGCATGAAGTCAACTAGCATAAATCTTTCAACTTTGTTCTTTTACCAAGTTGATTTGAGTATTCTTGGTCCTTACACACACACACACACACACACACATACTATGTATATATATATGAGTTTAATGAGCATCTGGTCAATTTATACAAAAAATAAACCTGCCGAGATTGAAGTTGAGATTTCATTGAATCTATATATTAATCTGGGCTTTGATGCCATTTTATCTGATGTTATGTTTTATTTCAATTTTCAATTGTTTGCTTTTAGGATATAGAAAAATAATCAATGCTTATATATTGGTTTTGTATCCTGGAACTTGACAAGCTTTGATTATTTCTTTAGAAATTTTGTAAAATCGATTGTACTTTCTACACAGATGATTGTGTTACCTGTGAATAACATTTTTACTTCTTACTTTCTGAGTTCCTTTTTCTTTCTTTCACTTGCCCCCTTGAAATAAACCAAACCTCCAAGACAATGTTGAAGGAATACAGACATAATTATCTTGCATCTGATTTCAGGGCAAATGCCTTCAATATTTCACCGTCAAATAGGATGCTCGTTGCAGCTTTTTTGGCAAACGAACTTTTAGGAGGTTAATGGGATTCCCTTTCCAGGCCCAGTTTCTGAGATGCTAGAAATTGGGAGTTAAAAGCTTCCTTTTGTGCGTGGCGGCGAGCACGGAGAGGGTGCCAAGAAGGCCCCGGGCACACTGCCGGAGGACAAGGGGGTGGGGCGCTGCCTGCCCACCCCCAAGTGCCACACGCCCCGGCGGAACCACAGGGGCATCTTCGCCCCCAACCGTGTGGTCGCCAAGTCCTGCTTCTGGTGCTTTGTGTCCCAGCTTTAGAAGATGAAGTCGGCCTGGGGGGAGATCGTCTACTGCGGGCAGGTGTTGGAGAATTCCCCCTGCGCCTGAAGAATCCCTCCGGCATCTGGTTGCGCTAGGACTGCTGCAGTAGCACCCACCACCTGTACCGCGCCCACCGCGACCTGGCCACCTTGGGCGCCGTCTGCCGGTGCCACCGAGACATGGGCACCCGACAGTGCCTGCACCCGCTCCATCCAAGTCATGAAGGTGGAGGAGATGGCAGCCAGTGGCGCCCGTCGGGGTCAAGTGGGGCCACGACTCCAAGATCAAGTTCCCACTGCCGCATCTCGTCCTGCTGGCCAGCCCAAGCCAGGCTTCACACCAGGAGGCCCAACGCCTTCTTCTAGGGCCTCCTGGCCTCCAGTAACCCCAGAACACCCGGGAGAAAAAAAAAATAGAGATGCTAAATTCTACCAAATGTCTTTCTTGCATCAGTTGAGTTGATCTCATGCTTTTTTAAAACAAAGTTAGCCAATATGGTGAAATGCATTGGGCAGTGTTGGAAGGTAAATTCAACCTTCTGTTTCTAAGATAAATAGAACTTAGGATGCATTGTTGGATTCAGTTTGGTATTATTTTGCCGTGGATTTACCTGTATGCTCATGGTAATGTGGTATGTTTGTCTATAGTTTTCCACTCTTGTGATGTCTTTCTGTCCTTGATGTAAGAGTAATGCTAGTGTCAAAGAATGAGTTGGACACGATTAACTTATCTTTAAGATTCAAGGAGTTGTTAAGCAAATTAATTAGTGTCTCTCCCTTGAATGTTTGGTAGAATTCTTCAGTGAAGCCATCTAGGCCTGGAAGTTTGCTTTTTGCTCATCTCTTTTTAAAAAAAGAATTCAGCTTGATGTTCAGTGTTACTGGGCAACGTCTACGTCTTCTAGAATGAACTTTGGTGTTTTGCACTTTTCAAGAAATCTGTCTTGGTTGTAAAATCTATTTGCATAAAATTTGCATAACTAGTACCATGTCTTAAAATTAATAATTTATTTTAGTTAAAAATTAAATTTAAAGATTCTGTAGTGATGTTACCTGCCTCATTCCTAATATTCTAATTTATGTCTTATTTCTCTTTCTAGATTATCAATTTAGTTTGCCTTGTGAAGAAATTAACTATGGGTGTTATTAACTGTTCCATTTTTGTGTGTTTTCTCATTCTTTAATTTCTGCTTTGACCTTTTTTTCTGCTTATGTTCTGTTTTATTTGCTCTTCTTCATTTGATTTGTCAAGGTGGAAATTGAAGGCATTCTTGAAAACCTTTTATTAGTTTTTCCTTAAATTTTTTTGACATATATGTTACTTACTAATGTGTTACTACATTTTCCTGTATTTGAAGATTTTCCAGATGTTTTTCTGTATTTATTTTTAAAATTTAACTTTGTTGTGGAAAAACAGAATTTGTATAATTTTAATCTTTTTTATATTTATTGAGACTCATTTTTGGCTATTGTTGGGTTTGGGTGGCCTGTTCAATAAAAATTAGTTGCATGAATTTGGTTAAGACTGTCATTCAAGTCTTTTATGTCCCACTGATTTTGTTCTATTCGTTCTACTAATTATTGAGGAAGGTTCTTAAAATCTTAGAATATACTTGTGGAATTGTCTACTTCTTTTTGCAAATATATTAATTCTGCTTCATTTATATTGAGTTGCATTATTATTTGGATTTATATACCCTCTTGATAAATTGTCACCTATATTGATATGTAAATATCTCTACTCTTATTCGTTGGTAATACTATTTGCTCTAAAATTTACTTTGTCTGATATTAATAAAGCCCTCCTAGGGTTTAACTTAGTAACACCATGGCAAACACTCTTCCATTTTTAGAATTTGAAAGCTACCTATGAGTTTATATTTAATATTGACTTCTGTTAAAGACTGGATTTTGTCTTGCATTTATATTCGTTATCAAAGCCTTTGCTTTTAAAATGGGGTATTCCAAGTTTTTACACTTAATGTCATTATTGAAATAATTGGATTTAGATTTATTTGTTATTTGTTTTTCATTTGTCCCATCTGTTCTTTGTTTCCTTTTCCCTCTTTTCCTGACCTCTTTTGCATAAGTTGCCTAATTTGTGTTTTCATTTGGTTTCCTATTTTGAATTCTTAGCTTACATCTCTAAATTTTCTTTGTGATAATTTGTTGATTGCTCTGTGTCATATATTTTAAATTTATCACAGACTGACTTCATATATTATAGCAAGATGTACATAGTATAAGAATCTTACAAAAATTATAGTCACTTATACTTTTTTTTTTTTGAGTTGGAGCCTCACTCTGTCTCCCAGGTTGGAGGGCAGTGGCACACTCACTGTCCCCGCAGCCTTGGCCTGCCGGGCTCAGGCGATCCTTCTGCCTCAGTCTTCCAAGTAGCTGGAACTACAGGCATGGGCCACCATGCCTGGCTAATTTTTTGATATATTGGAGAGACGAGGTCTTACCATGTTGCCCAGGCTGATTTCGAATCCATGGTTTTAGGCAATCCTCTTGCCTCTGCCTCCCAAAGTGCTGGGATTATGTGCATGAACCACTGCACCTGGCTTCATTTTTTGTACCTCTATATCTGTAATAAGTCATTTAGCACATTGTCTTTTTTCTTTAAATCATTATCATTTAAATAAATTTAAGTAATATGGAGAAGGTCTTTACATTACACACACATTTACAATTTGTGGTAGTCTTCATTTCTTTATGTAGCTCCAGATTTCTATTCGATGTCATTTTCTTTCTTCTTACATGCTTTATCGTTTTTTAATGCAGTATGTCCAAAGATGAATACTTTCTGCTTTTTTGTGTCTAGGCATTCTTTTTCTTGCCTTTTATGTTGTCCTTCTGTGTTCTTGCTTGATAAAGATCCTCAGGTAAACATATTTTTCAGTGCTGTCTTCTAATCAGAAACCTATTGTATTTCTTTTTTTGGGAGAGTTGGGGGTCTCACTCTGTTGCCCAGACTGTAGTGCAGTGGCACAGTCATGGCCCCTGCAGCCTTGACCTTCTGGGCTGAGGTCATCTTTCCATCTCAGCCTTTCAAGTAGTTGGAACTACAGGCGCGTGCCACCACACCCAGCTTATTTTTCGACTTATTGTAGAGTTGAGGTCTCACCAAGTTGGCCAGGCTGGTCCCGAACCCCTGAGCTCAGGCAATCCTGTTTCCTCGGCCTCCCAAAGTGCTGGGATGACAGGCTTGAGCCATAGCACCTGGTCTGTTGTATTTCTTAATACAACTTCTCTATATGTAATCTGTCTTTGTTACTTGGGCTTCTTTTATGATTATCTTTCAATCATTCATTTTAAGATATTGGATTAATACGTTACTTTATTTAGTTTTCTTCATTTTTATTGGGCTTGCATTTTATTCATCTTTTGGGGTCTGTAAGTTTAAACATTCTATAAAATTTGAGAAATGTTTTAGCACTATGTATTTAAATATTTTCTATACCATCTCTGCTTCTGATGCTCTTATTTATCAGGCTTTTTCTCTTTCTGCTACTCTTATTTATCAGTCTTTTTTCTCCCGGTGTTTTATTTTGGAGAGTTTCTATTTCAGTGTCTTCACGTTCATTAGCATTTTCTTCTGCAATATCTAATCGGCATTAGTTTCACTGATAGTACTTTTCATCTCAGAAATTATAAATTTTGTTACTGAAAGTTTGATTTGAGCCTTTATGCATATGTTCTATGCCTCTGTTTAACAGATACCACTGTTCTTCTTAATTTTTTACATGGAAAAGTATTTTAATTACTGCTTAGTGTCTGTGTCGACTAATTTTCTTACGGTTATCTCTGGGTCATTTTCATATGATTAGTTTTCTTCTTATGGCTTGATATTCTTGTTTTTTCTAATGCCTTTTTATTTTTATTTTTTATTGAAACATTGTGAATTTTACTTTGCTGAAATTCAGGTATTACTATACTTATGTAATTTTTTTTAAGCTTTGTTCTGGGACACGTTCAAATTATTTGAAAATACCCTGATTCTTTATATTTTTGCTATTAAGCACTTTTGGATGGCACCAGAGTAACTTTCAGTCTACGTCTAATTTTTCTCTACTACCAGACTGAACCCTTCTGAATATTTTACCCCATATTAAGGAATTACAAGGATTCTGCTCTGGCTAGTGAGAACAGGCATCATTGCTGCCTTTGGTGAGTCCAAGGAGTTTTTTTCTGTCATTTTCTTGGGAGTTTCTTTTCGTCCGTCTTGGCTAGTTGCCTCAGAAATATGAACGAATCGCTATTCAGCTAAATACTCAGAGAATTTCTGAATTTCTCGAAAGTTCTCTCCTGCATAGCTCTCTCCTCTCCATTCCTCTATCATGACCCTAGTTGCCTTTGTCTCCACAAATCCTCAGTCCCATTTCACAACTCATGGAAACTGCTGAGCCCTGCCTGAGTTTGTTCTTCCATGGAATAATCAGAAAACTCTAGACAGGCAGTAAGCTACAAAAATTGTTGGCCTTATCTCTTTTGGTTTTATCTCTTAAGGATCATGGTTCTTTCCTCTCTGATATTATTGAAACCTATTATGACATACACATATCCATTATTTAAAGTTTTTACAGGCTGAAGAGTACGGTTACCATTCAGGTATAGTCTCTGTTACTCTATATGAGTCTGATACTCTCTCCTACTTCATTTTTTTTTCCTAGCCTCCTATGTTGACCTATTCCCTACCCATTTTTGAAGAAAAAAATACTCTTGGGTGAAATGATCTAATACTTTTCTTTCATGCACCAAATAAATATGAACGTCTTAATTTCACAAGCTAAGGCAACCTGACACATCACCTATTCCAAAGAAGATCAGTCCATGAATATTTCATGTGACTTCTTTTTGTGTGTGTGTTGTACAAAGAATCCTAAAGGTTTCTTATTGTGTGACAAAAATTGTTGGATGTGGTCAGATTTTTAAAATACTATATATTCGTATGTGTACATATATACATAATGTGTGTATCCACTTTAAATTGTACATCAATATTAGTTGAATGTTGTGATTTGGAAAGACTTTTTTATAATTTGGTTACGTATAAATTATTATAAGAATTTTAGGAGGAGCCAGCACATTTGTTCCTGGTAAGTGCCGGATATGATTAGGACTAAAATATCTTTCAAGCCATAAGGGGTCATGATCGTCTCCGGAAGCAACCACTCAACTCTTCATTCATAGTACAAAAGCAGCCATAGACAATACAAAGAAATGGCCATGACTGTTATCCAGTAGAATTTATTTATAAAAAAAAGTGATGCACCATGTTTGGCCTGTGGGTTGTAGTTTGCTGACAACTGAGTTTAAGGATATCTTGAATATTTACACCGGACAGAACAACTTTTATAGTCTCTTTGGATCTTGGATATTTTGGAAGTTTAAATGCATGTAACATATAGAGAATGTTTTCTTAAAATGTTCTTCAAAATAATTTTATTTTCTAGAGTGAGGGCAGGAAAAGTGTCAAATTTGGGGTCATACTAATGCAATATCTGGGACCTTTGGACAATGATAAGGGAATTGGTTTCTTTATAGAACAAAGGCCACTTGACAATTTTAAATTAGTTTTGGGGAAATCTCTTGCTTCTCCAAGCATATCCTGTGCGATACTACTGCTAAAACAGCCCTATATAATTTTCTCTTATTTGTTCTCCTTCGACTATATTTTTCTGGCATATAGAGAGAAGGTTTAGGATATCTCTGACAAGTAATTTGTTAAGGGTGAACCTACTTTTAAAACTTATGGCAACTTTTGAATAATATCTTGGATTTTTTCTTTAATACCACTTAATTCTTTCTAAGTCCAGAATTAAAAATGGATGTGCCAATTTGGTAGGATATCAGAACAAGTTTTATGAAGAGTCTAATAAAATGTATATGGTATTTGAGTTTGTGAATATTCTCGTTGACCTATTTCTTTAGTTCACCAAGGCAGCATTATATTCTGCAACTCTAAAAAAAGGTATCTTCAATGTGGTAGTGTTTGTGGTTGGGGAGAATCAGTGACAAGCACTGTAAGACAATTTTATAACATTCTTGAGAGAAATGGAAGGACTTCCCTCTCCACCCCGAATCCTGACCTTCTAAGGATGATATCATCACAAGTCCATATCACCGTTGCTACCTGCTAGACTTCATTTTTCCCATAAAGAAGATAAATAATGAATGATATTAAAGCAGCCAGCCACAAAGATTAATAAATTATTGCCAGTTACATGCCACAAAGAATATAAGAAAGTCTAAAGTATCATTCCTACCCTTAAAGAGTTTAGATTACAATTGATGACTCTTGGGTTCTATATCACTTACTTACACTCTGTCATAACTCTTATTACCTTGTGATGTTCCAGACTATTATAGATTACAATAGACAAATGCTCAGAATACTTTGGAAGTACAGAAAATGGGACAAGAAAATTAGTCTGAGGATCAGGGAAAGCTTGATTCCTTGCCTTGTCTAAATTGGGAAAGAAAAAAAAAAGTGTTATGTAAACCAAGATGAACTTGAGGCAGGATGGAAAGAACTTCATGTCAGAAGACCGAAACATGACAGTGAGCATCAGGGGTTCTGAAAAGGATGTGGCAAGCCTCAAAATGCAGATAAAGTTCTTGGCGCGTTTACTCAGAAGTTCAAAAGGATTCAGTGAAGATATGCAGACTCATGAATGATTTTAAATGCAGAAATATTGTGCCGAGTTTGAGTATTTTAGAAGAACATTTTAATGAATATTTTGATATTTTCTCATTTGAATTCGAAGGGTTAGGAACCTATGAGAAGGCGATTTCAGCAATAACAGTGAGAAATTATAAGGGCTTGGACAAAAGCAATGTTGGAGTAATAAAATGGGATAGATTTCGAAGATATCCAGGGGGAAAATGAAACAGGACATAGTTTGTTTAAAACTCTATTGACAACATACTTCTGCATTTTCTGTATGCTGCCCAGTATAAGTAAATTATTTTGTTTAATCTTCATAAAAATCACGACAGCACGAAGCAGGTATTATGGGATTATACTTGTTAGTGGCAAAGTTAGAATTTAAATCTAGTTTGACTATGAAGTTCTCACTTTTAAATGCTTCAGTATGCAAACTTTTCATTTTACTTCACAGGTATTTGTCTCTTATAGATGCCTTTTAAATACTAATTCAATGTAAACATGCTGAGTTTGATTTGTGTATGCAACAATGGTGGTTAAGTGCTAATAAAAGTGTGTGTGTATGTGAGTGTATACTTGAATGTATAAATTGAATAGTCACCAGCCTATAGTTTTGACATTAATCTTTCAGGAAAAAATAAGTGAATGTGAAGAAATGACTATTATGCAGCTTCTCTGGATATACGGGTTGAGGAATAAGAGCTATGAAAGGAAGGCAAATAAGAATAGACAAAAATGCAATTGATTGGAAACCCTGTAAGGAGAAAGAATAAGGGGTGAGAATGAGCAGAACAGTCTCGCCTCTGGCTAAGTTTAAGTAATATATGGGCCAATTTTTTTTAAATTAACAAATAAATTCATTGATATTATAAATTTGTGATATGGTGGTGGGACTAGAAACCCATTTGCAGAATTTGAGGTAGAGAGGGGATCGAAGAAGTAGCAGTGTCACATGAACAGGCTTTGTGAAGACTGATTCGAATAGAGAAAACAAGGGAACGCTGCTGAGTAGAAGCAGATGGGAAAGATTCTTGGAAGAAGAAGGACTTCAGAATAGGCTAGCAGGCCAGTGCGAAATACTCAAAATTTATTAGCCAAGGTTCAGAGAAAAAAAAAAAGATTCCCAATATATTTAGGATACAGGATTTAGTTTGCCAGAGTGGAGGATAAAATTCAGCATGCTTTCTCGAACAGACAGAATTGCACATAATGGGTCATCTAAAAAAGCACATGTGACGAATTGTTCTGGGTGTCCTTGAGATGGGACAGATGTGTCTCCTGAATCAGGCACGGAGAACTTTGCTTATGCCTGAAAGAAGGCCCTTTTGACTCTTCTAGAATTGTATTACTTTTAAAACGTATATATTTATTTATGTTTATTTTTTGATTTGGAGTCTCTTTCTGTCACCCAGCCTGGAGTGCAGCGGCACACTCATGGCCACCGCAGCCTTGATTTGCTGGGCCCAGGGGATGTTTCATCTTCAGCCTTCCAAGTAGCTGGAACTACAGGTGTGCACCACCAAGCCCAGCTAATTTTTGATTTCTTGTAGAGATGAGGTCTTGCCAAGTCGCCCGGGTGGGTCTCGAACCCGTGGGCTCAGGCAGTCCTCTCTCCTCTGCCTCCCAAAGTGCTGGGACTACAGGCGAGAGTCGTGTACCCAGTTACTTGCAAAATTTAAAAAGGATTTTGTTTTAAAAAGAAAGGGTGTAAATCTGTTTGTTTATGGGTATGTGGTGAGGAGAAAGTATGTATTTAATTTTTAAAATATTAAAAATTAATTGATAGATAACTATAAAGTAAAATTTGCATAAAGTACTTGTAGGGCCAGAAAGTACCACAGATTTTTTGCATCAATCATAGTTCTGCGTTTGAATGTAATTAGCAGTGTGTTTTGTGCACTTGGGCACAGCTAACACCATTTCATAATTACACTCAAGTCCCCAATGTAGGTTTTTCCTAAGCGAGAAGGAAAAACTATGGGTTTTCTTTTCTATGTTTTTATATAACAAGCATAAGGGAAAGAAGACCAATAAATCACTAGAACCTGTATATCTTCTCTATATATAGAGAAATATTCAGCCAGCTGTCAGAGCTGGTACAGCCAAGAACCCCAAATGAGCTGACCTACTTTCAGTTTTGTTCAGGGCTCCCTTTTCCATCTCAGTTAATTATACCTTTAGAGACGATTCATATTTGTTTATATTTAAAAAAAAGAAAAAAGAAAACCTTCCTTTTCTCTGAGTAATTTTGATGGTCTCATTTTCCCTGTGATTCTTATTTTTTAATATAAAACAATTTTTTACTTTGAAGAAGTATTCTTTTAAGTTTTTTTAATTTTTATTTTTTCATTTATAGCTACTTCATCGTCTGTGCCAGAAAAGTCTTTCAAATTGGAGAAATGGCAGTCAAACTTCTGCCAAGTTTATCAATGTCATTTTACTCCCAGGAGAGATGATTTTCTCTCATTTCCCAGATGTCAAATATAACCCAGAGAAAGAACAAATACAAGTTGACAAATAGAAAATTGTAAGGATCAAAAACAGGGATGTGGGTTCTCTTCAATCTTCATTTTTAGGCTAAACTTTGAACCTCTTTGTGCTTCTGTGATAATTGTATCACTCCAATACTTATACCAGAGGAATTAGTAAATCACTTTTTTTGAAATTATTTGAGGCTCCCAAAATAAATATCTTACTTAATGATATATGTGCCAAAGTGCTAGGGCAGAGTTTTATTAGGTACTCCCCAAAATGCATAATTTCTGCTGAAGGTCAGTTTCTAACATGGGGTATTCTATTTAACACACTGCCATGCACAAAACAGGAAATAAGGGTAAACTAGTAGAAAGCATATGAAATGACAAGTGTTAGATATATTTGCCATTATTAATCAGCAGATTCCTGTACTCTTTATTGCTGAAAAATCAAATAGTTTAGCAATATAAGCTTTTAATATTCCTTCACTTAAAGTCAAATTCAAGTTTTTATGCAGCAGTTTAAGCAGTTCTCCCTTTTGGAACTGTCCTAGTTTGAACAAATAGATCTCCAACTTGTCATGAAAGTTGGGTAAAAAATGGAAAAGTCACTTTCACGTACTAAATATAATTCAGACAAGAAGTAATGTATTTTGTTTGCTTTCTAATATTCAGAATTAAAGACATGAGTCCACCAATATATAAGATGGTTAAAAAATACTGCTTAGCTCTATGCCTAAGAAAATGAAATGGTTTGGTAAATTGTGCCACAGTTTCTCTGAGAAGTATAGCTCTCAAAAATAGTTTCACAAGCAAGGGTTACTCGAAAGAAATTGACAAGCACACACAGATGTAAATTAATATTTTAAAAATTGGGGGCATATTAACTACTGAACACCTAAAACAATTTCCATTGCAAATGTAACTAAAATAAATATCTTTTATAAAACTTTTGTATTTTGAGACTTGACTTATACCCCACATTAGTAATTTAATTTAAGTCAACAGTTAAGTATCTGCTTTCTCATAACAGCCAGTGTAAGAAATTATCTCTATAGACTTCTTTTCTTTCTCTCTGTTTTTTTTAGCAAGGGTTGGAAATTTCAGAACATTTCCCAGAGTCACATTCACCTCGATTTCTATATGTAATTTATGTTATGTTCTTAAGAAACATTAGTTTAAGATTTAGAAGAACCATTTTCTTCTCCATCATATAATAAGTAGGTTTCTCAGGGTCATGTTTTAAAGTATCCTTTTTCCTTTGCCATGTACTCACCTTAGAGTGAAAGACAATATGTGAGTATGCAGAAAGTCTCCTGAATGGTCCTGATTTATAAGCAACAAAAAAATCTGTTCAAGAAATTTAGTTTGGAGGTTGGGGGGAAATCTTTTTTGTCAGCAGAAACACGATTCCCCACTCATAAGGAAAAATGTTCACACCCTAATCCCGGGAACCTGTAAATATATTATCTGACATGGCAAAAGGAATTCTGCTGATGCTTTTAAGATTAAGGAGATTGAGATGGAAGATAATCCTGAATTTTCTAATCGCATGCCCTTAAAAGTGGAGAGTCTTTCCAGGTTCTGCAACATCGCTAGATTCGAAGGCATCAGACGGGGATCACGAGCCAAGGTGTGAGGCAGTCTCCAGCGGCTGGAAAATAAAAGAAAACGAACTCTCTTTTAGAGCCTCCGGAAAGGAATGCAGCCCTGCTGACATCTTAGCCTGGCGACACTTGTCTTGAACTTCTGACCACAGGGAGTATAAAACAACACATTTGCATTTATATACCACTACATTTGTGATAATTTGTTACAGTAACAATAAGATGATAATAGAGGTCATTTCCCGTATCCTCGGTAGACATGCATATATATGGAATCTATATGTATATATGGAATTAGAAAATTGCATATGGTTTTTTGAATATTTAACTGTGCATAAGTGCTAGCCTGCTTTCAGATTTTAGTGGATGTTCTGCAATTTGGATGGTTTTCATGTTTGGTAATCTTCCCACTTTTGTCAATGCGCCCAAGTATGTGGATGCGTGGGGGTGGGTAGGGCATTGGGGGAAATTCTCATAAAGGAAAAGTCCAGCAGAAAACAATCAGTGTCTTTCTTTTATTTTGATCCGTTCCACTTGAATCAAAATAATTCCATCCTCGATGGTAGATATACTACCTTCTCCCGTCTTAAGGAAGTATGTGGATTCTTATTCCCTCGCCCCCATTTTTCAGAGTTAGATGAACCTCTAATATTCTCAATTCGCTAATTACAGTAACTAAATGTAAGGATGCTTCTTGAAATTTAGCAGCAGAATATAAAATTATTTTATCAATTGAATCACCCGTTTCTTGTAACAATTTAATAAATTGCCCTCCGACCAATTAGCATTTACTCATAGCAGACCTGTTCCTGAACAACCTTTTATTTCCAAGTCACTTGAAAAGACAAGATGTCGTTGTTTGTTCATGCCCAGAGTAATTAGTTTACACTGAAATATTGATTTTACATTAAGAAAGATAAATGCTAAAGTATTGGCAACTGAATGTTGTTTTTATACAGACTGACATTTTACAGATCAAAGTCACTGTACTGTCACCATTGTGCAATCACCATATGTGCGTTACTTTCTAGATACAGCAGTATCTAACATAGTAAGCCTGAACTTCTGACATCCTGGTTGAAGAGGCCAGGTCAAAATCTGTTCATCGGGATTGAATAAGGTATTCTTGGAATATTTACAGGACTTTTTACATGGCATAGCTCCAAATTCCTTCAAACTTTTTGAACTGTCTCTGATCGCTACAAGTATATTTATATCTTGGCTTCGTTAAAGATGTTGATGACATCAAAAAAAGCAGGACATTATCTAGTCGATGACTTAGATAACTTCCATTATGTTCTTTCCCATTTATGCGCATGTGTGCATGTGTGAACATGTTACTGAAATGCCAGGGATGCGGTCCAGGTCCTGTTGCTCATGGCACAGAAAAGCAGTGGCTGAGAAAATGACTATGGAAGAACACTTTTTAATTAGGTGCTATCAGGCGATGAGAATGGGAGATTGTCTCAAATCTGTCTCTCTGACCAATTGAAATCAGAGGCTTATGTAGTGGGGAAGGAATGCAACTTTTGGGGCAAGACAGGAATGAAGGGAGGCTAAGAAAGCAATCATGAGAGAGGCGTCTGGGTGTCTCATGGTCTGGATGCAGGCCTAGGGTGAATTTTAGCCCTTGTCTGAAGATCAGTTTCCTCAGAAAGGAACTCAGATAAGACAAATATGTTTTACCTTTTAAGATAGGGAGAGTTGGCGGGGCTCGGTGGCTCAGCCTGTAATCCCAGCACTTTGGGAGGCTAAGGCGATTGGATGGCCTGAGCCCACGGGTTTGAGACCTGCCCAGGCAATTTGGCGAGACCTTGTCTCTACAATAAATCAAAAAATTAACCGGGCGTGGTTCCAGCTACTTGGGAGGCTGAGGTGGAAGGATCACTGGAGCCCAGCGGGTCGAGGCTGCTGTGGCCGTGTGCGTGCCACTGGCACTCCAGCCTGGGCAATGGAGTGAGACTCCAATCAAAAAAAAAAAGATGGGGAGGGTTAATTTCTGTTTATTAACAAAACCCTACACATATCAGTTCTATGGGAAAATTGGGCCAGTTTCAAATGTAGAGGTGTACGTGTGTGTGGGGGTTTTCCTCTGTGGTGAAATAGTAGTTAATCAAAATGTTGAATTTCTTTATTGAAATAAGATTATTTAGGGGAGTTATTTAGTAACTAACACAGAAACTGTTTTAAAAAAACAGCTAATAATCAGTATAGAAATTGAAAGAGTGCAATCCATGTTTCTTAGAAAATGTAATATTGAGAAAAGGTTTGCCTGCTCAGAACTTTGCATTATATCATTTTATAATTAGCATAATAACATTTTGACAAACATTTTTTTCTATATGCGATTTGCGTGGAGATTTGAGCATAATGTAAGATGACTCTTTAAATGATATCTCCAAAGTCTTATTGGGTATTTTGCTCCATGTATCTACTTGCCTTTTATACATCTATTCTGGGCTGAATAAGAAGTACTCTAATTTTACTTAAAGTCACCGTATATTTTCCCGTTAAAAAACTTTCTTTGCTTCTGTGCTCCCTATCACATTGAACAGTACCCTCAGAAGATGGCCGCCATCTTAACAGTCCTTTCCCTCGTTTTTAGCACATTCTTGCTGTGTGCCTTGGAGACCTGGTAGCCTTGCTGATTCCATTCTAGGCTTTGGTAGGATTATTGCCTCATCCTAATACTGAAGATTCTGTCTTTCTAAATGAAGTGGTCAGTGGTTCTTTAAGAGATGTGTCAAGCCTCTTTGGGGTTCTGACTTGAAGGCCGTGAAATTAGAGTATTACCAGACAGCCCTGCTCAGATAGTCTAGAAACTTTACAATTTTCTTCTTCTTTTTTCATCTTTTCATTCTTCCTTTTCTCTCACTCCCCCTCCTCCTCCCCTTCCTCCTTCTTTCTTCTCTCTTAAGCAAACCTATCAAATCATCCTTCTCTACAGATGCTGCTGCTTGAATGCTTCAGTATCCCCACCCCTCCATCAGATAGCAAAGGAATTCCAGACCCTCTGAAAACCGGTTTAGACTGGAACAGGCCAGCACAGGGTCAGTGCCTGTGATCCCAGTTAACTTTAGCTTATTAACATTTCAGTTTAATGCTAAAATACCTCCCCTATAGGAAAATCTCTGTCCTTTTGTGTGCATGCACTGTATCGAGAAAGATGTTTGTGAACTGTGACTGAGTTTCTGAAACTCCACCATGTTCATGCTGACGTACTTTCCCCATTCTTAAGACTTCTGTATCTCCTACTGCTCAGGTACAAGGAGCTTTCAGGGCAAAAGCGCTCCTTCTCCATTTTCTGGTCAGCAGATAAAAAACCTGATTGCCTTTCCAAATTGAATGCTCCTTCTTCCTGACCCATACAAAGTAGGGAGAGCATACAGTTTACTGGTGACAAGAGCAAAGAAATCTGCTCTTGCCCATGGTGAAATTAAATCTCCTGTTTATAGTATGACATTCATTACATATGCATCTTGGTCAAACACCCTGTTACAAAGTGGGCAAAAGATATGAATAGGCACTTCTCAAAAGAAAACAGACCCATGAAAAAATGCTCAGTCTCAGGAATCATCAAAGAAATAAAAACGAAAACCACACTGAGATACCACCTAACTCCAGTCAGGATGGCCATCATCACTAACTCAACAGATCACTAAAACAACAGATGCTGGAGAGGATGTGGGGGATTGTAAACTAGTACAACCTCTGTGGAAATCAGTGTGGCGATACCTAAAAGACCTAAAAATCGACCTTCCATACAACCTAGCAATCCCCACTCTGGGAATATTTCCTTTCTTCCATGTATTAACCTATCTCCCTTTTCTGCCCACAAAGCAGATTTTCACAACTTTTTCCAATCGTAATCACCCTGAAAACTGCCAAAATATTCAGCCTACTAGAGTACCTTGTTAGGAATATGGCCTGCAATGACTAAAACCTTGCATATACACATTGTTTTACAATATGATCTGCTATTTCCTTCATTGGAAGGGAGAGTTAATTTCCCTACTTCTTGTGTCTAGGTTATTTTTGTGATTTGCTGTGAATATTGCAATATGGTAGAAGTGATATCTCCAAGTCAAGCCTTCAAGTGACTTTGTAGATTTTGCTCTCTCTTGAAACCCAGCTGCCACATGAGAGAGTCAGATTCATGCATGTGAATATGTTGGAAAAGGACTCCTAGGTGTTCCCATCCACAGCACAACACAACTGTCGGGGTAATGAAGGGGGTGATGTGAGATCAGACATCATCCTGTAGACCTGTGTCTGCATGAGTGAGCCCTGCTGACCCCATGTGGAGCAGAAAAAAGACAACTTAGCTCTGAGAACTACTTTAATTGGCTTACCCAATGAATTTTGAGCAAATATGTTAAATTTAGAGTGATTTGTTTAGAAGGTGTAGATTATTGATGCAATTTATGATACCTTTCACACATTAAGTGGAACAGAACAAATAAACTAGAAAATAATTAATGTTAGTTAAGAATATGTTATGTCATGTGTATTGATTGCTAGACACCTAGTTCTTACTTAATTCCTGCAAGGTTGGTTGGTATTTAAAAACAAATTTGAAGCCCGGGTGTAGTGGCTCATGCCTATAATCTCAGCACTTTGGGTGGCCGAAGTGAGAGGATTGCCTGAGCCCACAGGTTTGAGACCAGCCTAGGCAACTTGGCGAAACCTCATCTTTATAATAAATCAAAAACTTTGCTGTGCATGGCGGCGCACGCCTGTGATTCCAGCTACTTGAAAGACTGAGGCAGAAGGATCGCCTGAGCCCAGCATATCAAGGCTGCAGTGGCTAAGAGCATGCCACTATACTCCAACCTGGGCAACAGAGTGAGACTCTGACTCCAAAAAAATAAAAACAAATCTGGAAGATAAAAGTGAATTTTACAAGGATTAAAAATGTTTACCAAAAAAAAACAACCTATGTAGTATACAAAAACACTGAAGGAGTTCAACGAATTTCTTTCCAATACATGGCACTGTGGTATATTGAGTATTTTGAATTAAAGAACCAAAATAAAATATCTTGAATTAAAATATTTTGAATTAAAGAGGGTTTTCTTTATTTACATAAAAACTGGACCCAACAAGGAGAAAAATTGCTTGCTATGCCCTCCCTGAAATCTCATCAGCTGTGATAGAATAGAAGACTAAAGCTTACCACACCTGGACAGAACTTTTCAGAAGATAATGGTGGTCTCTTGGGACTCATTTAAATTAAATTAAAGGACATCATTTACAAGTCAATTTCTGTATTTTTGATCTATTCATTCTTCCTAATGATTTATTATCTCTCAAAATAATTGCCTAAGTTCCCCATCTTCCCACATTCCCTATAGAAAAGGGTATATAGCCGGGCTCAGTGGCTCAGCCTGTAATCCCGCGCCTTTGGGAGGCTGAGGTGAGTGGATTGCCTGAGCCCGCGGGTTCGAGACCCGCCTGGGCAAGCGAGACCTCATCTCTACAATAAATCAAAAAATCATCCAGGCATGGTAGCGCATGCCTGTAATTCCGGCTACTCGGAAGGCTGAGGCGGAAGGATCGCCGGAGCCCAGCAGGTCGAGGCTGCGGTGGCCGGGAGCGGCCACTGCACTCCAGTCTGGGCGACAGGGTGAGACGCCAACTCAAAAAAAAAAAAAAGAAAAGGGTATATAAGCTTCTGTAAAGCACTGGGTTTTTGGGTAATCACTCTATGATTTTCCCCCTCTGCACATTAAAATTTTGTATGTCTTTTTTTTTATTAATCTGCCTTTTGTCAGTTGATTTTTCTGCAAATCATCCATAGTATAAGTAAAACAGAAGTTGTTCTCATTTTAAAGCCCGTTTCTTTCGTTTTTAGAAAATTAAAATGTACTATTTTGTGGTATTTCCCTTTCTTGTTAAAAAAAAGCAATATAAGTTCGTCGTAATAAAGTTGAAAGTTACAGCCAGGCTCGGTGGCTCAGCCTGTAATCCCGCGCCTTTGGGAGGCTGAGGTGAGTGGATTGCCTGAGCCTGCGGGTTCAAGACCCGCCTGGGCAAGCAAGACCTCATCTCTACAATAAATCAAAAAATTAGCCGGGTGTGGTAGCGCGCGCCTATAGTTCCAGCTACTCGGAAGGCTGAGGCGGAAGGATCCCCGGAGCCCAGCAGGTTGAGGCTGCGGTGGCCAGGAGCGGCCACTGCACTCCAGTCTGGGCGACAGAATGAGACTCCAACTCAAAAAAACAAAAACAAATAAAGCTGAAAATTACATAAAATTATTAAAAAAATATAGTTTTTATTATTACAACAGATTCCTTCTCTATCAGTTTAATATAAACATCATTATTTTAATATATTTAGAATCACTTACTATGTCATGAAATAACAGGAAACGTTAGATAATTTACATTTTGTTTTTAGATTAGAAAATATACTTCATTTTAAAGTAAATTAGAGAGAGAGAGAAAGAGAAGATTCACTTCGCTGAGATGAGAGAGGGGGCCAAAGCCAGGAAGCATGGCAGCAACCACAGCTCAAAGAGCACATGGCCACACCAGAGTCTAGCAAGGCAATGACCGATAATTTACATTTAATGGCAGTTGAGTTTATAATAGTAACATTTTAAACATTAACCTTGTTCTAAATTGTTACTGTTCCAAAAATTGCTCTTAATTTTTCTAAATTGTAAATAAAATGTGATTGATTAACATTTTTATATTTTGGATAGCATTGCCTACAGTACATGTCAATTTTATTTCCTAAAAATTACTGAGAGAGCCACTGACTTGCTAAGCTATGGTGTGACCATGTGCTCTTTGAGCTA
>CAUYQG010122726.1:0-15761 GCA_963574415.1 Tarsius wallacei | reverse complement strand
CACCCGTGGCCTTACCCCCCCCCCCCAACCCCTTTAACCCCCGGACCCAAGTTACCCCCCCCCCCCCCCCCCCCACATCCGGGGTACTACCGGTGACCACACCACGGCCCCCCAATTTTTTTTTTTTTTTTTTTTTTTTTTTTTTTTTTGTAGAGACGAGATCTTGCTAGGTTGCCCATGCTGGTCAACCTGCTTTTAAATGTGAGAAAGTACAAAACTCAAAAGAGTTAGGTCACTTACCCAATGTCACACATAGTGATATGTAGCCCAGCCAAGACAGAAGTCTTGGGGTCTTCCTGAAGATCCCCTCCAAGACAGTTAGTTTTGTACCATTTCCTCAAATCCCCCTGGAAGTGAGGGTCAAGATGAGCTAATCCCTGGCCCTTCCTTACCTCTGCTAGGCGGGAGTGCTTGTGAACGTTCTCGCCTTTCTGCACGCTGGGAGCCAGCTGCTGTAGGACCCCCCTGCTGCTTGTCAGTGCTCTGGTCAGGCGTGCAAACTTCCCCCAGCCTGCAGCACATGGAAGAGTGAAAAAACAGGGTCAACCATGTCAGCTATGTCCCAGAGGAGCAAGGACATTCACATCACCACTTACACTGTCAGAAACAGACACCTCCTGAATCCTGAGCTTCCATGGGTTACATCCCCGCAAGCAAGATTCACTGCTCAAAAAAGCACCCTGACATACTCACATGCATGTAGCAATTTGCTTTTCCCATACACTTTTACTCCATCCTAATCATAGCTTTGTGACGTTGGTAGGGTAGGTTTTAGTATCATTTTTCAAATAGGAAGACTGAGACACAGAGTTACGAGAAAGAGTCTAGAACCCAGATCTCTCTCCACTGTGGCCCAAGGCTTTTCTACCAAATAGTACCAGGCAACTAGGACGTTTCTCTTACTCTGTGACTTGGCTCAGGCTGTTCCCAATCTGTATGCTGACTGATCTTGTGGAAACTGAGCCAGTTGTAAGTTTTAAATGGACAAGTTAGTCAAATGGTCATTCCATGTATTATCTTCTCTGAGGCCACAGGAATAAGAAAAGAATTCAATCTTTGGGTAGGTGGGGGGGAAAGCACTGGCAGATTTTAGTCTGCTTTGAGATGAGGAAAGGATGCCTGGTGACAGGTCTTTACTGAGAATCTAAGATGTCTGAGTGATCTTAACTGCTTTTACAGGCCCCCAAAGACAATCATCTATTCCAACATCCAACAACACATCTGCATCAAGGTTATGACCACAGCAGCTTCCCCATAAGACCCCAAAAGCCTGTCAGGGTTCTCAAGACCAGGCTTGGGCTTCAGGAGCTTCAAAAACCTGGACATGGTATATACAGCAAATAAAACAGAGCGTGCAACTATTTTTACATGACACCTAAAAGCAGGACTAGGTGATTTTTTTTTCATTCTTTAGTATTTGGAAGCATTTAACATCTTCCAGTATATATCTCATCTGCCAAATTTTACCCTGGAGCACCTTTCCAAGCAGACTTCAAATCTAGAGGACAATGGAAGTTAAAGGGAAGAACGGCCTTATTTTATTGTTCTGCACAACCATTAAGAATCATGAACTGGATAAATTTTTGTCAACATAGCAAGAACAGCAAATCAGCTCTTTTTTTTATCTCCTTCCAGAAGTGCTGGGCTTTAATAAAAAGCTAGTGGTGCTTTCATCCACGCTGATGCCACGAAGCAGAGATGTGGAATTGCTGGGATCAGCTTGAAAAGAGACGCTTAGTGGTTGGACTGTGTTATATTAACAGGAGGGGACAGCACAGAATCTGAAGGGATCTTTGATATCTCTCCCAAAAGCACCAATAAGAATGTGCACTGGGAACTGGGAACTAAGATTGTTTTAAAGTCTTTTTCCGAGTCAGGCTCTGCTTTGGCTCAAAACAAAACTAGAATTGAATTTTTCAAAGCTATCCAAGAAGAGCAGAAAGTTTATTTTTCAATCAGGTAGAAAAGAGTTGTACATACAAACATCAGCAAGGGCTCTGCACTCACCCTGTCACCACTGCCACCACCTCTGTCACTCATACTGTGGGAACAGTGATGAGAGAGAGCTGGCAGGGCAGATGCTCCAGACACCTTGGTCCATCAGCTGATATAACATGAAAGAATGAAAAGGAAGATGGCTGAACTTCTGAGCATTTCCCATGTTCAGGCTAGCCCTGATCATCTTTCCAAGAATGTGGCTTTTAAAGGAGCTGACTTGCAGCTGACTGAGCAAGGACATGGGACAGTGAGTGGGCACTGGATGGGAAATAGACAGGCAGGTGAAATTTCCCTGTCACAATCCTACCCAGGATGGGCAGGTTCTGCCTGTGCTGAAAGAAGGAAATAAGTTATCTCTCAAGTTCCCAAGCCTATATTCTCCTTCCTGCTGAATAGATACTTTATAATAGCAATCATACCTAGCTACATGAAAGAATAGATTCATTCATCCATAAATTAACTCTATAAACATTACTATGTGCCAGGTATAGCACTAGATACTAGAGATGTTAACATGAATAAGACACAGACTCTGACCTCAGATTACACATTCTAGTAGGGAGGACTGACAAGTAAGTAAAAAATAACGGCACAGTGAGCCAAGTTCTATGACAGGATGCTATGGCCAAAATTGCCTAGAAAGGGCATATCTAGACCAGACTGGGGAGTCAAGGAAGGCTTCTTGGAGGAGGGGACACTAGGATAAAATTTTTAAATATTAATAGGAATTGGGGGGACTCAAGAAGGTAAAAGACTTTCCACACAGAAGGAACAGTTCTACAAAGGCAGGAAATCATAAAACAGGGTAATATGTCAGTGAAGAGCAAGATATTCTAAAGGGCTAGATGAATGGGGCATGGCTTGTAAGAGGGGGATGCCAAGAGTTTTATGAAGTGATGCTAAAGACGTTGGCAGGGGCAGGCCAGTAAGAACCTGGGCAGTAAGTCAAGAAATCTGAACTTGGCCATTACCTTACTAGACTCTGCTATGGCCCTGTGCTCTTTGAGCTATGGCTGTAGCCATGTTTCCTGGCTTTGGCCCCCTCCCCTACTTTGGGGAGGTGAATCTCCTCTTTCTCTCTAATTTACTTTCAAATAAACTATATTTTCTAAACTAAAAAAAAGAAAGAAATCTGAACTTCATCTTGAAACCCTGAACAGCTGAAGGAGTGTTGAGGAGAGAGATACAAACACCAACTTGCATTTAAGATGGACAGAAAAACAGCGTGGATAGTAGACAGAGAAAAGATGAGTCAGGATCCCAGGCAAGAGACCACACTGGCCTGGACCACTGCCATGGCCTAGACCAACAGACAAGGTGAGACTTTCGCAGAGGCAAAATCAACAGGACTCTGAAAAACAGCTATGGAGGAAGAAAGAAGTAATCCAGGTGGAGCCTGAGTTTCTGGCTTGGGTGACTTGGGTGACAGCTATTCAATGAGATTAAAAACAAGAAGAGCAAACCAGCTTGGTATGAGATAATCTGTACAATTTGGAACAGTGATGTCCCTTATCACCAAGCCATCAGAGGAACCATTTCTGGAGAAAGTGAAATGCCTATTGTCCAAAAGGCCAGCTGGGAGGGGGTAGCCCAATGAGACCATAGACCAAGATGGTCTTGCTCAGGGGAAGCCAGATGGTCATCTTCCACAGTGAAATCAAGACAGCTGATTTATCCTCCTTCAAGAAAGCCTTTCCCAGATGCTGGCCTACCCCTAGCAGAACTGCCTGCGCCCTCGGTTTTACCTTCACTTGCCTTGGGCAGACTTCTTTTAGATCATTGATTGTGCTTTGTTGTTCTTATTGGCCTGCTGTCTGCCCTTTCTCCCAAGAAGACTCAAACAAACAGGGGCTCTATCTCAGACATTTCCTATCTCTGACATTTCCTTGTGTCTAGCACCTTGCACGAAGTCAGACACCCAGAAGACACCCAGTAAGTGTGTGTTGAATAAAATGTGGTTAAAGGATAATTTTTTTCTCTCAATGCCTTACCTCTGTCTGGGTTTCCAATAGATATAAAATCCCAAAGGATAAGCAGTCCACTTCACAAACTGTTCAGTTTTAAGGGGTATTCCTGTGCCTCCCTCTTGTGCCAGGTATTTCTGCACCCACTCCTCCAACCACCCCATTTGGAAGTTCAAACATTAAACTGAAATCAAATGAAGAACCCCCTGTCCCAGGGTTCTTTTAGCTCTACCACAAATGTCACCAGCAAGTTAGACATAGCAGGGTTGTGGGTGCCATGGGAAAATTGAAAGCACCCAATGATCAGGAAAATTAAGGAGGTAAACAAAGAGATGAAGAGGAAGAATAAAAAGTGAAGAAAGATGGAAGGAGGGGAATACAGTGTGCATTCGAGCAATCTGAAAAAAATAAAAACTATTTACTGGTTCCTTTCTCCATTCTCAGGAAGGATGACTGCTTCCCCCATCCTTGACACGGTGGCTGCTAAGTTTTAACTTGGCTGAGTCACCAATGAGGCTGCTTTAGCTTGCATAGCCCTGCATCTTCTCTAGGACAGCAGAGATGGTTCTGAGAGGAGTTAGAATGCCAGTTACTCTGAGGGTAAGTACAGGGATATCAGAAAAGACAGAGGGCAGCCTTGTTCTGAAATACAGAGACACAAATTATCTTAAAGGGGCTGATGCTATAACCCAACACCCAGAAGAGTATAGTGGTCACAGGATACCAGGAAGGATGGTCAGCATGGATCACTGCCTAAGTGTCCTCAAGTCTTCTTCTATCATCTTTTTCCTACCAATGTACAAGTAACTAAAAATCTAGAATGGCTTTTTTAAGTAGTTGTTACTAAATATCGCTTTTCCATCATTCTAAGGGCATAGACATAAAATATTAACATGGAGGGGGGAGGGAAACCTGTGGCTTAAATCTATTACTTTGTTTCTTTCCCAAGAGTGCCCCATAAATGTCCCATATGAAGATACACGGAGAAGGGTCAGCAGTTACAACAGTCTGCTAGAGTCTCTATTCTTAAATATTCTAAATCTTTGGCTCTTAAAAATCTGCTTTGGAGTTTTACAATACTTTTGTTATCTGTATTTGACTCAAGTTTATCTCTGAATTTAGAAGTAAATATGTGGATCTTTGAAAATGAACTTGCCCCTTTAATATGAGATTATTTGGTGGGCAAGAGAGAAAACAAGAGGAGTGACTCATCTTTTGGTGAGCAGCATAGAGAAAACTCTAAGCCTTGTACTCTAATTCATCTCTACCCATTTGCTCAAGTTTCCTGGCTCAGTGGGAGAATGCGACAGAAATATATGCTGCAGCCTACTCCAATTATCCATGATAACAGTAAGCAAGAGATAAAGAACAAATGAAACTGCTGGAGCATCACGGATTCTCATTTTAGCCAAAAATTCACACTTACTGTCTCATTCAGCCTTTAAACACACACACACACACACACCACTCAAACACATACACACACACACACACACACACACACACACACACACACACACACCTAACCTAGCTTGACTTTCACTCCCTGCTCCATGCCATCTGTGGGCACTATTTGTCAGAGAATAAGAGAATTAGTCAAAAGGCAGCAAGTGAAGATGAAGTCTGGGGCCTGTGTAGCTCGTAAAAAGAATCGTGAGAACTGACACACCAAGTGGAAGAGGGAGCTCAGAAAGCATTCCCAGTGCTCATCCCCTGTGTCTAAGGTTCTGGGTGGAAGGAGAGTTACTTTGTGTCAGATGCCGACATAGTCTACTGTCAATTATCCCATGTGTTGACCCTTTTGTGGGTGGTTTGTGGGAAAACTGGAGACATACACTGGCTTCTGGCATCACTATCCCACCCCTAAGTCCCAAAGTTAGGCACTACATGATCAGAGAAAGCAAAGTAATTTTAAAGGCAATTTGAGCACAACTGACTTAAAAGACTAATCTGATGGTGGGAAAAACATCCCGTGCGGCTGGGCCAAAATGCAATTATCTGGGAATTTTCTGGGGTTTTAGATGATCCACCCTTCCATTCCATCTCCAAAGTGGATTCCAAACAAGCCTGGGGTCAGCAAGACTCTTAAGACTCTTCATGCTGACTGAGGTGCTATACTCAAAACCCAGCTGGTCTGCTGGAAACGAACTGCTGAGAGTACATCCAGGAAGAAATGTCAAGTCAGGAAAACAATCCAGCCACATGGTAGAGTATTTTCTAGGATCTAGATTTGATCCTTGCAGCCAGAACTGCAGCTTATAGCTTTACAGCCAGCAAGGCCTGGAGAATTATCATGTGATTCCATCATAAACAGACTAATATAAAAGTTGACTTTGTTCTAAGCAGACCACCAAAGCAGAGTGGGCCAGGGGCATGGTCTAAACATATCTTCCATAACATTTCAAGCTTATAAAGTCATGTCTTTGAGGCCATGAAGCATGGTCTTCTAGCAGGATTCCCATATTTAGGGCTAGTATATGCGAGTATACATGTGTATTAAATTTTTACAAATCAATCCACAGTTACTCCTACTTAGCTCATTGACAAAGAGAATTAATACCTAGTTCCTTCCACTAATAGGGAATAAGGCATGTGTGTGAGTGTGTGTTTGTGTGTACTCATGAGGGTCTCTTTATGTAGGTACATGTCAACCAAAACTCTTATCAGCAAGAAAATGTATCACTGTGGCAGGTTAAATGAAGTGAAGCATTTTATTTCTGGAAAATAAACCTAAGTGATTCTCACTACATCACTCTGATTTATCTTCTTTCAGGTTGCATGAAAATCAAATGCAGGCACCTAGGTGACAGGTAAGGAGCATAGCATTCTCTGCTATGTATGCCTTTTCTATTAATTAATACCCGCACATCACCTAAAAATGTTCCAGTGGTCAGAAAAAGAAAACATTTGACTCAGCCAAATTACATATCTAAATTTTTAAGAGAACACTTGCAAAAATAAGTGTCAAAATATCTGATTGTCTTTAAAATACCATTTATGAGGTTATTAGGTTTAAAAAGCCTTTCTGGTCTTTCTAAATGGTATCAAGATGGTGCCTAGTCATGAGTGAGTCTATTGCCACTTAATACCTATTGCACTGAGAAATATTCAAATCCAAAACTAGAAATCAGGCAATCATGAATCTGCAAGAAAAGGAAGACTTCAAGAGACTGAGACACTGGTTGAGAGACTTTGTATCTGCTGCAGTCTTAAAACCAAAAGGCAGGCCAAAATGGATCTATTGAGCTATCAGACAGTTTTAAAAATTAGGATGCACTGGTATACACAGCATTGTGCTCTGAACTCCATAAATGTGTCTACATGTGCCAGGATTTTAAATACCCTCAGAGGACATAGTTCCCAAGAGAAAATTCACATAATGCTTTTTATTTCCTCCTGTAACGCCCATCTAACAATAAAAATTTTATAACATCAAGAATAAAATATCCCAGTTTGACTCTCCCCTGGACTCCTCTCATCTCTTTCCTACATCTCCGGAAACCTCAAGGAGAAGAGTTCTCGGATAGAGCTGGAAAATCAACCACAGAGTCAGGTAGCAATGCAACATGAAATAGCTCCTAGCCTCTTCGTTATCTTGAATGCAAGCTATGAAAGAGATGCTGTGTTACCCCTAATCCTAAACCTCAGGGAATAGCATGCCTTCTTTTGTACATCCTAATGAGCTGGACCTCTTCAGAGGCAGAGTTGTTCCAGAAGTTGTGAGCAATCTCCTTTCCTAGGTCCCCCACATTATGCAAACAATACATGCATATGATACAGCTGAGGTGAGTGCTCAAAACTATGGCTACAGAGCTGATTAAATGATCCATATGAAAATGTTGTTACTCAAGACCTCATTAGTGCTATGTTCCAAATGAATTGACCAGCCACGGGCTTAGCACAACCACAGAGGTAGAGATGGGCTAAGGACTCCTTTAACAATCTTGGAGTGCTAGAATTCAACCAAATCTAAGAAAGTTTATATATAAATCAGATGAATGTGGCCATGGACTGCCCACTCAGGTGACTGACATTTTCATGTGAAAACCTGAAAAGATTCTAATACCAGAGTTGCCCAACTGCCTTCTTTTGCCCAACTGCAAATGAAAGGGTTAATTTTAAAAGGTATGAAATTGATTCAAATGCTTTCCTAAACAAAGTGTTTCTTTCTCTCCCTCTCTTATCCTCATACATCCCCGAATGACAAGGTATTTTACCTAACACAAATTAAAGTTTAAATCTTGATCTTTGTGAAGAGATTGCCTTGGCAACCTCAAATCCTCTGTAACCAGAGCCACACTAAAGGCAAAAAAGCATAAATGTATTTGTACAAATTAGAATTACAAACCTTTACATGAATCATCCTCAATTGGCTGTTTGAAAGCTGTTATGTCACTGAAAGTGCAAAGAAATAAAACCACTTTATCCTGTTCGTTTCGAATTGGAGCAATTTTCACAAAGAACCACACAGGTGTCCCTGAAAAGAATACCAAAAGGTTGGTCAGTAATTTGCATTCTCATTTGAGGGGCTATGGAAGCAAAGATTTTAGAATGAATAGGTAACAAATATTAATTCATTTTTTAAATGGTCTCATTCCTTCAGGTGCCGGATTATCACATCATTAATTTCTTTGCTTGCTGGAATAAAAACTTTCACAGAGACTATTCAGTGGAGGTTTTCTTCTGTGCAAATGATGTTTTAAGTGCAGATCTCTTAACTCTTGTAAAACAATCAGGACATAGGTTGAAATTCCCACCTGATCTTTTGGAAGAAACTTAAGTACAGAGAACTAAAGACTTACCTTAGATGACACAGTGGGCAGTAAAGAGTAGGGGCCAAGATGAGCCGCACCAACCACGGCCAGTGGATTATGCAAACTCAAATTTCAAACTCCATACGTTGATAAGGTGTCCCAAGGTCAAATCCAGTTTGAGACTCTATTAACTTGGCTCACATGCTCGATCAAGAATGGGCCAGAAGCTATATTTCTAAGACCCTCTCCCCAAGATCAAAATCCAAAAGACCCAGTACAGTGACAAATGACAAGACATTGAAGAAGAAAAGGATCATCACAATGATTCCCCCCAGCAAAGACTCTCAGAAAGAGAAGATTCCAAGCAGGTCTGGGCTTTGCCTTAGGGAACTCAATGAATGTGTTTCAACATCAACACTTGTTCCTGAGCTAACATGGAGGATAAGCAAGTTCTTCCTAAGCACTGCCTTCATCCACAGAAAAAGGTGGGCAGGGTTTATCTGACTGACTTCTCAGAGAAGGCACTGACCCACTCAGCTATCAATGGCCAAATATCTGCACAGTCACTCTCTGGCTTCCAACATAATTAGGGAAAATAAATAAACATTTTCTACCCATAGAGGTCTTCACAGCAGGAAGCACCAACTTAGTCTGTAACACACGATTAAAGAAGACACAAAGCAATGATATATTCTTCCCTACCTAGTTCTTGTATTCCAGTTCCTAAAACAGCATCTGGCATACAAGAACTTAATAAGTACTTGTTGAGCTTTGCACAACTAGAAAAAAATTTTACGTACTATTTTATTACTATTTCACATTAGAATACAGTAACTATCTCCTCATGTTGTTAAGTATTAGAGAGCTTCCTATGTATCAGGCACTGCGCTCAGTATTTTACATATGTTATTTTATTTTATGAGGCAGAGAGCAGACAACTCACTAAGTCTTGGAGATTTAAATAGATCACCAAGAGGTCACCTGGGTCTCTCTGCTCTCAGTCACATCAAACTTTATACTACACAACATGGACAGACAGACATCTCCGATTAACATTAGGCTTAGGTTAGCCAATCTAACTTGAGCATAACTACCTTACTGATTTGGCTATACCACTTATTCACACATTAAGTATGAATAATCCTAAAATGTACAAACAGGTAGTAAATAGATCAAATGGAAATGTGTTGCTCTTAAATATTGATTATCTCTGTATTCATCCATAGTTAATTTTAATCTTCTTTCCATAATTTTCAACTGCCAGTTTCTGGGTGCTCTGAGAAGACCAACAGATTATAATGTCATCTTAAGAAAAATGTGCTTTGAAAGAGAAATCCACCGTACTAAAGTTACACATAGTATTTCAAAGTCAAGAAGAAAATGACCTTTGACCTATCCACTGTTTTTCGAAGGTCTGTGATACCATTCCTCCCTGTCCTCGCCTCAGAATCTGTGGGATTTTAAACCATTTTCAATTAGGAAACTGAAAACTCAAAAGAAACCATCATAGCAATCAAGCCTATACCCCCACAGCTCTCAATTTGTATCCTAGCTATTAAGACAAAAAGCAAACAAATTTTTTTTTAATCTTCCATTTGTTCCAAATAAATCTTTAGGCATTTTTTTCAGATGGAAAAACCAGAAATACTCCTAACTTGTCAAACTAGTAATAAATCAGATGAGAGGGACCCACTCGTGATGTCTAATGCCACATCCTCGTCTTGCAAGGAACCCCAGAACCATCCCCTCCCAGTTGCAGCCTTGCAGGCTATCCATACACTGCACTGGCTGGGCCTGATGCCTGGGAGCTTGTTCCAGTTGGGACTGTGCCAACTAATCTTACATTCCATTTAAAACTACTGGGGTTGGTGATGCTAACTCACATCTTCAAGATCATGAAAACCATTATATGAGTCATATTGGAAGGCCTTTTTCATTTCTCCACAGTTCAAGCTCACCATGAGTGAATGCTCCCAATTTCAACAGGTCAGTTCCTTTAAGATGTGTGCTTCTCTCCACCAAATGTGCCCATTGCCTCCTTCCAGAAGTATGCCCTAATTAAACACTTACTACCCTGACCATTCCTTTTCAATATCTGTATACATCTTTTATCAAAAATTCATACAGTCAGTATGTATTGCTTTAAAGTTCATCTTAAACTGATCATAGGGACTTTTTTGAGGGAGGGAAACTCCTTTTTTCTAACCTGGTGCTTCCCTGTGGAGGAATATCTTTCAATCTAACACACTAGGCCTTTTTCCTGTGTCAGTAATTTGGAAGATAAGAACTGGATATGTATAGCTTGGCTCCCTCTGTGCTCTGCTCCCTAACTGTATAAATTTTAGGGCAGAAGGCAATGGGTAGAGAGGAATGGCTGGTAGGAGAAGCCTACAGTTCTCCAGTGCCACCTATGACTTGTAGGTAAGTCTATTTGATTCTAGGGTTCACTTTTAGAAACTCACTTGTCCACAGATAAACTACATTTCCCAGGATCAGCTTTATTAGTCATAAAAGTGATATTTTAACCTCTATTGGCTTGATTCCTTTGTCTCTTTCAGTTGGTTCTGAAAATGGACAGGGAAGAAAAGTGCTATGTACTGCCACCCCCACCCCCCAAACCTTACCAATTGAGGACTGCTTTTTAAAGTAGATCATAATCCACTCCAAGGGCAGAAGACCTGATCTACTCTCTCTGTTTTACCACCCCTATTCCAATGGTATTCAATGCAGTGTTATGGACAGGGTCATGCGAGGTCATTGCATCACTCAGCTCCAGGAGATGTCATCGTGAAGTTATACAACAACCTTGGCAGGGTAGGTACTCTAGGAATGCTTGCTGAGTTTTTAACAAGCAAAACCTACTTCCAGTCTCTTCACAATCACTCAGACCTGCCTCTATCCCAAGTTATCACTATCTAAACAATCAATCAAAGCAAGTAAAACAGGCTTAAACTTTCATTTCTGGAATTCTTTCATAAGAGAATATAAGTTCCACCTAGGTGGCATAGACTAGTATTTCAACCTTTTCTGCTGAAGAGCAAAGGATTTTTACTGAATGAAACAAATCAAAGTCTCAATATATGAAAAAGCTGCTCCAAGTGATCACAACCCACCTAGAACCTAAAGCCCCACCCAATGTTTCCCTTCTACACCTCTGGAACCCTTTGGCTCCATTCAGATGTCAACCTTCCCACAGGCAGAGGCTGGGGTAGGTGGCCTCCAGGAGTCTCTCCCAGAGCCCAGATTCTGCAACGGGATCCAATCCATCAGGATACCAGGGAGGCAATAAATGCACAAATATTCACATTCACACAGCAAAATCAGGAAGAAGAGGTTAAAATTCTGCCTCCTCACCCAAGTGCCTACTGTCCATAAAGCAAAAAAAGCAGGTAGCTGATGCCCTATTTCTGCAAAAAAGACAAAGGTTTAATAACAACTCCTCTATTAAAGGAATATCTATGCACAAACCCAGGAACAGCACAGCATCTAACAATCCTACTGATGGCAGAGGCTGCTGCTGGGAGAGAGGCTCTTTCCTGGCTGAAGATGCCCAATGGGCGGGGCAGCTCTAGGTCAGGCACCTCTTCCTGGTCACTGATTCTCATCCCCTATGTAGCTCACCAGGTCATGTAATAATGAACTTAGCACTGGGGTTCTTCAATCTGGCAACCAGATAACAAAACAGCAGGGTTCCAATGTATGAGGAGGGACCCAAAGAAAACCAGAATTATTTTTGCAGGGTGAGATCCTTATAGAAAAGGCTTCACCCACCAGGTTAGCATCCTAAAAACCCATCAGCATCAGTGTGCAAGCTAGCATTGTTGTGAGAGGCTATGTTCAGCTTCAATTTTTTTTTTTTTAGATTCTTTCGTTGCGTTTGCCCATTTCATGATGAGTGATTTACGTGCACACGTTCCCACACCAGGCTAAGTGTTCAGCAGTTTTTGACCAAAAATAGCATGACCCCCATACCCCACCCTCCCTATTTACCCCCTCTCTCTCAGAGCAACTTTTTTTATTTCCCTGGATGAAAAAAGTCCTCAAGGAAAACATTTTGCCCATGTGGAAGAGGTGAAACAAAAAGCTGCAGAAGCTAAACGGCATCAAAATTGACAAGTTCAAAAACTGTTTTGAGCAGAGGAAATAGCATCTCAATAGGTATATTGCATCAAACGGAGAGTACTTTGAAGGTTGACAGAAGTTTAAACATGCAAGAAAAGATACACAATTTTTTATAAATAAATTCCAGGTTTTGAGGGGTTCCCCCTCATATGAGATAATTTTTGGTTTCCATCAATGTTTCTGTTACCCTGGGCTTCCTCCCAGGTCCTCTCTGTAACCTAGCATCTGGGCATCCAGACCATGTTCAACAGCAATAGAATGGACCAAGCCACTCTGATTGGCTCTTGGGTAGACCTCATAGTGCTGAGCCATTCAATGGCTTCAGAAACTAGATTTGGAAATGACAGCCTGCCCCAGAAAATAGGCCGATTGGTCTGGGGCCAATTTTATTGAGATAAATGGCAAGTGCAGAGGAAAAGACAGCACCAAAGGGAAGCAGTAGCCACTGGCCACAAGATTTGGAGTCCCAAGTACCTGGGTTTGAGCCCTTTCTCTTCGTTTATTGTGTCTCTTTGTTTATTGTCTCATATCAATTTAACTTCTCTCAGTATCAGTTTCCTCATTTGTAAAATGACTTACTTAAGATTAAGTAAAAACACTCATGTTTCTAATATGTAGGTGTTTAAAACTATTACTTTCCTTTCTTCCTTCCTTTTTAAATTTCTCACCTGAAGGTTGAAATGCCCAATCTTACCTCTCAGGGCTGTTTGGATGATTTAAAAGGAGAATATATCTCAAGGTGTTTAATGAAACTCTGAAGCTACCTCTGCCTGTTCTGAGGGAAGAAAGCCAGTCTCTACCATAACAAGGGGAAAGCTAGAAAAATCAATGCTTAAGTGTCAACACAATTAAAATTTCATTGAAGAGCATAAAACAAAACTTAAATATATAGAAAGAGTTACATTGTTTGTATATAAGAAGACTCAGTTTTGTAGGGTGTCAAATCTCTCTATTTAATATATAAATCTAATGCAATTTCAACCAGAATCTCAGCTGTTTTTTTTGTTGGTTTTTCTTGGAGCCTGGTTAATTAAAATTCAATTCAAATAGAAAAATAAAAGTATAAGCATGGCCAAGAAATACTTGAAATTATTAAGAAGAAAAACAATAACAGAGACTACCTTCTACAGTAATTAAGAGTCACTGGCTACAAAACAAACAATAAAAATAATAAGGGCTGGGTGCAGTGGTACATGCCTCCAATCCCAGCACCTTGAAAGGCCAAGGTAGGAGGATTGCTTGAGGCCAGGAGGTTGAGACCAGCCTGGACCACATAGTATGACCTCATCTCTACAAAAAAATCAAAAACTAACTGGGCATAGTGGCATGCTACTATAGACTCAGCTACTCAGGAGACTGAAGCAGATGGATCTCCGGCGCCCAGGAGGTTGAGGCTGCTGTGAGCCATGATCATGCCACTGAATTCCAGCCTGGGCAACAGTGTGAGACTCCAACTCAAATAAAAATAATGGAGCCAGGCCCGAAAACATTGTGGCTTACTTCTCATAACGATTGTATAAGATGGAAAACTGCTACAATATTATCCCCATATTAAATATGGGGAACCCAAGTGGGAAGGATCCTAACAAAACTCACATAGTTAAAAAAGGATTCTTAGAAAAAGAGAGGACAGAAACAAATCCATGGATGTCTGAGAACTTAGCATTTAAAGAAAAGGACATTTCAAATCAGAAAGGAAGAGCTGAATTATTTAGTGAACCATTCTAGGATAACTGAATAAGCAATGTGGATAATAAGTTAGACTGCTATTTCATATAGTATGTAAAAATAAATTCAAAATGGTTTAATGTTCTAAATATTTTAATACAATTATAAGGGTATCAGAAGAAAAGATGGAAGAGTATCTTTATTATTTAGGTAAGGAAAAGAACTCCCTAAGCATTGTATAAAACTCAGAACCCTAAAGGGAAAAACTGACATAAAACTTTTTCATTTCCACATAGTTTTTTTAAAAGTCTCTATTTTTACGTGATAACCTAAATGAAATGGAGGACTTTCTGACATCACACAACTGCCCCATGTTGAAACAAGAAGATATTGAGACACTAAATAGATCAATAACAAGTCAGGAAATTGACTCTGTCATACGAAAACTACCTACCAAAAAAAGCCCTGGACTAGATGGCTTTCCAGCAGAATTCTACAAATCGTACAAGGAGGAACTAATATCAATTCTATTGAAAGTATTCCAGGCAATTGAGAAAAATGTAATTCCTCTCAAATCATTTTACAAAGCTAACATCACACTGATACCCAAACCGGGTAAAGATCCAACAAAAAAAGAGAACTACAGGCCAATATCCCTTATGAACATAGATGCAAAAATCCTCAACAAGATTCCAGCAAATCGGATCCAAAAACACACCTCAAAAATCATCCACCATGACCCAGGAGGCTTCATCCCCAGGATGCAGGGCTGGTTCAACATTCACAAGACCATAAATATAATTAAATACATCAACAGATGTAAAAATAAGAACCACATTTTATATTATTAGATGCAGAAAAAGCTTTTGATAAAATCCAGCATCCCTTCTTGATAAAAATTCTCAAACACCTAGGTATAGAAGGAACATAACTCAAGATAGTAAGTGCCATTAATGATAAACCCACAGCTAACATATTGCTAAATGGACAGAAACTGGAAACATTTCCCGTGAAAACTGGAACAAAAATAAGGCTGCCCACTCTCACCCCTCTTGCTCAACATTATGTTGGAAGTCTTAGCTCGGGCAATTAGACGAGAGAAGGAAATCAGGGGTATCCAAATAGGAAAAGAGGAAGTCAAGTTATCCCTCTTTGCTGATGATATGATCCTATACATTGAAAATCCAAGAGAATCTGTCAAAAACCTGCTTGCACTGATAAAGGACTTTGGCAAAGTCTCAGGGTACAAAATAAA
>CAUYQG010122724.1:0-40310 GCA_963574415.1 Tarsius wallacei | reverse complement strand
CGTTGATGATGTTGATTTTGAAAAAAAAAAAATTTAAATCAAACCTATTTTTAGGGTGATTTGTGAAGAAAATTAACCAGGAAAACCAGATCATTAAGAATAAGCATCCCCCCCAAAAAAAGAATAAGCATCCCAAAGAGGCGAGTCATCTGTAGGGAAGGAGACAAGTGACCAAGCAGGTGAAGAGGGAATGTTCTAGGTCTTTGAGAGCCTAAGTTGGGGAATCAGACCCCCAGAGAGCTGTGGAGAGGACCCCTGGGGAAGGCGGTCTGGGTTTGTGGTAGACAGCTGTAGCCAAGGGTGGGCTGGGAGAGTGGGCGCTGTGTCTTCTGCTTCTCACACCAGGCAGATGACGCATCCCCATTCTGCAGGGGAGGAGACTGAGGGCTGGGGGAACTCTGGGGTGGGGGTGAAACCCAGGTCTGACTCACTCTAAAGATGGGCTGTTAAAAAAGGTGGATGGGAAATCTAGAATTATAAACCAAAGGAAATAACCACTTAATGAAAGGTTTAAATTAGACATGGCTGAACAACAAATTAGGCAAGTGGAAGACAGAAGAAAATATTTAGACATACTTAGTGATAAAAGGACTTTAAAGATATATCAAAAGTAATAAGAAGCATGTGGGGGCATGGTGTAAACATTTCATATATGTGTAATCAATGCCCCATAAGTAGAAGGAAAACAATATGGTATGAGACCAATATTTGAAAGCAAGAAGGATGAGAATTTTCTAAAAGTGACTATAAATACCATGACTTTTAAACCTTTTTAAAGTTAAGAGTGTAACTTTTAATATTTGTTTAGACAACTGCAAGACAGTTAAAGGTTAACTGACTTGAAGCCTATATTTTAAGAAACATGTAGTGAGATAAAATAAACCAACTTCAATATTTTTCACAAATTTTTTGTAACTTTCCTAGAATACTTTAGGAACTAACATCATATGTTTGGAAGGGAAATTTTTCTGAAGTCAGGGTAACCTGAGTTTTACTTCTTTTTAAAAATTCTCTTAAGTTCAAGCAAAATTAGATTTAATGCATTTTATTTTTAAAAGTTACCAGTGGTTGCCTTTGTGATATTATGATTTTTACCTTTATATTATATTTTTCTATATTTTTCAAATTTCCTCCCCAAAATAGGTCAGTTTATAATCAGAAAAAGCCATAAATGTAATTTTTACAAAGAAAAAAAAAAAGTCATTTAATCCACTGCAAAAAAAAAAAAAGCCCACTAATTTCTGATAAAATTCCATCCCTTCCACAAGCGTCTCTTCCTCTGTTGAGATGACAGTGATGCACAAAAACCAAGCTGGTTCCCAGAACAGTGTTTTGTTGCAAGTAAAAACCACATTCAGCTTCCTGCTGTCAAAGAGCACAGGTACCAGAAGCAGCTGCCCTGGGCATTCGGGCCCCTCCCCTCCTTGGCATCCACCTCCTGGCCCGTGGGACCCCCAGGAGACCCCTGCCACCCACAGGCTAGAGCCACCTGGGAGCCTGGGATGACTCCAGACTACCTGGCTCAGCTGCGGTGGGTCCAGAACACCACAGCAGTGTCTGCTCACACCTTCAGACCCAAGCCCAGGCACAGGGGCTTCTGCAGGGATGAGCCGAGGGTCCCGGGGTGCCTACGCAGGACATGCTATGAGCAGCACACACAGCTGGCACACCCCGGCATTGCAGCAGTGCTGTGGGTGGCTCCACAGTGTGTGCCCCTTGGGGTGGGAGGCTGCTCCTGTGGAGGCCCAGGGGCTGTGCACAGTCGCCGTGACACTTCTGGCCGGGACACAGGTGGCCTCCCTTTAGGAGGAGGCTGATGGTTGGGGATAGCTGGGCACCCCCGGGTCACAGAACTTCCACAGACCATGTCTTTGTCCACTCCCAACCCTCCTCCAATTGTACCACTGGTGGGGGGGGTGCCAAGGCCAGCAGAAGATCTCGAGGCATCTCCAGCACCACCAGTGACCCACCCATCTGGGGCCACGCTGGGGCCTCAAGGCTGTGTCCAGTCCCCACATTCTCACCCAGGGACGTGCTCAGCTTTTAAGGCGTATGTTGGACACATCCTGGGTGCTGAGAGGGGCTGTGCGGGTGGGGGCGTCATCCCTGTCCCAACCCCACACCTGCTCTCGGCTTTCAAGATGGAGCTGCCAGGGTGACAAGGACACTTGCAAGTGCACCACAGGTGGGAACTGGGCAAGGGCTGGACGGGGCCAGGCCCCAGCAGGCACGCACGTGACACTGGCCCAGGTCCCACCACCTCAGCGCCCTGGCTTCCTTGCATCTCTCAGGATTCTGCTCCCAGGACGTTCACTCGGGTGTGAAGCCAGGATTCCCAGAAAAAATCAAGACCAATGACCCAGGAGTCCGCAGAGCCGCACGGCACAGTGTGGAGAAGTTCAACAACTGCACCAACGACATGTTCTTGTTCAAGGAGTCCCATATCAGAAAAGCCCTGATTCAGGTAGGCATTGGGCCTCAGGTCACAGTGGCTCAGGCTGCCGTAACTCACACCCAGAACACACAGGATGGTGGGCAGCAGCCGACCACAGAACCTGAGTCTTGTCTGACCACCCTCACTTCTGGGTGGTCTCCAGGCCCAGCAAGGCACACAAGGTGTGGAGGCAGGGACTGGAGGTGGGCATCGGGCTGGAGGCTGGGGAGAAACAGATGGAGACACCCTCACCTGTACCACAGCCCCAGGGACGCCTTGCCGGCACCCACCCAGGCGTCCTTTCTGGCCAAGCCACTGCCCTCCCCCAACTCCCCGCTCTGCTTACAGCCTGCAGAGTCCTCACACCCTTCCTATTGGCCTAATGCATCGGCCCAGTCCTTTCCCTCCTCCCTGCCCACCTGTATCCTGAGAGCACATGGTCAGTGTGGACAATGGGACAGTGAGGACAGGACATCAAGGGGTGGTGCCCGGCAGTGTCTGCCATTTGCTAAGCCCAGAATATGGGGCAGCAGACGGAGTGAAGTGGCCCTGTTCCAGGACTGTCTTCACACGGGATTAAAGAGGCCCTGGTCACAGATTGGATAATTTTTATCTTTTTAGCAACAGTAGACTTTTGAGAGCAGCATGTTTTCATATTAGAAGCTGTTGTAAACGCGTCTGCTATGCAGCCAGGGTGGGTCTAGGCTCCCAGGTCCACCTCAGGGCAGAGGATCTGGTGCTGCCTCCTCCAGGGAGGCCACCGTGATGTTCTGGGTCTGTGAGTCCACGGTCCTTGAAAGGGCCTGGAAGGTTGTCTCTCTCCATCTTGGTAACTCTGGAATGACTTTCACTTAGTATCTGCGGCTGAGACTAAAAATTGGGGAATAAATTGGGGAATGTTTGGCTCCTCTGAGGTCACTGCCAGGTCCAAGGGGAGAAGGGCTCCCTTGAAACTCCATACACCTGGTTCCCAGGAGAGGGAGAAGGCCAGCAGATGGCTCTGCCTGCCTCAGGCCACAGGCAGCACAGCAGGTGGGGTGGGAGGGCTGCCAGGCGGGAAGAAGCAGGCCTTCACCTCTAGCCTTGGGTAAAGACTGCATGTGGCATCTCTCCTGAGTACAGAGCACTGGACAGAAAGGAGCCATCCTAGGAAGGACATAAAGCCCGTGTCTCACCCCCTCATGGAAGAGGGGAGGAATGTCTGGTGGCTCTTCCTAAGCCCTGGTCTTCTCACTCCTCCCCACAGCACATGGGTACCTCAGCTCCTATCCTGAGGCCCCTCTTGCTAGTGGAAAATGAGGCCCCGCCCCCTTATCCAAGCCCTACCTTCCTTCCCCAGGCCCCACCCCCTCCCCAGGCCTCAATCTCTTACTCAAACCCCCACACCCTGCCCTCTACAGATAGTGAAGGGCCTGAAATACCTGCTCGAGGTAGAGATTGGCAGAACAACCTGCGAGAAAACCCAGCACCCTCGCCTGGATGACTGCGCCTTCCAGACCAACCTAACCTTGAAGCGGGTAACAAGGGTCTTGCCTTCTTAGAGCCGCCCCTCAGTCCTGCACCCTCAGGGTTGTGAGAAGCCCTCACCACTTCACCAAGTCTCCCCCCACCGTCCCCAGGATGGCAGGCCTCCTGGTGCTCCTGCTGGGCACTTCACATCATGGGAGGGAGGGCCTGTCCCAGGAGCAGGGTGAAGACAGGTGACCTCCCCTAGAATTGTTTGCTGAGAGTTCAGCTCTGGAGGAGGCCCGGGGGTGAGGACAGGCATGCCCCTCTAGACAACACCCTTCAGAGTACTCAGTTCTGGAGGAGGCCCTGGATTAGGGAAGTCAGAAAGTCTTTCAGACCGTTCAGAAATTATACATGCCAGGACACACATGCTCTGCAGAGAGAGCGAGAAAGTGGTGAAATTTAATAAGTAGAAATGCAGGTGACAGGCTGGTGTTCTCAAGTCATTATTCCAACTCTGTAGGTTTGAAATTCCTAAAAATAAAAACTGTGAGTCACCCCCTACAACACCCCCTGTGAGGTACCCCCTCCACTCCGTCACCCCCCATGAGGCACCCCCCTCCATCACCCCCAGTGAGGCACCCCCTCAATCACTAGTGTCCCCGTGGTGCTCACGGAGGCCATGCAGGTTCTCAGTACACCCTCTATTTCAGACTCTGTGGTGCTACTCTGAAGTCTGGGTCATCCCCTGGCTCCAGCACTTCGAGGTGCCCGTCCTCCGCTGCCACTGACCCTGCCTCCTCAGCAAGATCTGACACCTGTGACCCCAGCACCACCCACCAGCTTAGGACCCTAGGGGCCTCCTGATCTCCCCTCCTCCCCACCAAGTGAAGGGAGAAGCACTACTGGGCCACCACAGAGCCGCGGGACAGGAAATGGCAGTGCCTCTGCCACATCAAGTGACCACGTGGCCCCGCCTCCTGCCCCAGCCCACTCTCCTGATGTGTGTGCCAGGATCAGAGTGCATCAAGCCCTGCTGGGGGTGGATATCACTATGAATAAAGGTGGAATAGCTGTGTCCTTGAGCAAGGCTGTGGCTCACTCTGCCTGTCAGGGGTGTGGGAAACTGAGCGCTGCTGGGGCCTCACCCAGGGATCTGAGGAGTTCCGGACTCCCCCGGAGCCTGAGCAGCCAGAAGCTCCACCTATGAAGGCCAAAGCAGCCAAGGCAAGCACGCTGCCACGCCACGAACCAACAGGCAGCAGCTCCCCCACAGGGAGGCCCTACAGCGTGTGGGTATTCCTCAGCCTCAGACTCATGAGTCTCCTGCAGCCTCAAGGCCAAGGGCTTGGAGGTACCCAGCAAGTACACGGCAGTGCCTGGCAGGTAGCTGTGGGGGCAGGGTGGCAGCCCCTCCCCAAAGAGTCATTCAGAGAGGGACCCCGAAGACATCTGTGCTGGAGGCACAGGAGGAGGGAGGGGCCACCATGGGTTGGCACACCGAAGTCCTGGGAAGATAGGTCTAGAGTCCAGGTTGGAAGAAAGCCAAGCTGGTCCGCAGAGGGACACCCAGAAGCTTGGTGACACCTGAGGGCCACTAAGGCTCCATGCAGAGGGACAACAGCCCCCAGGTGCCTTGTGTCCCCAGGGGGAGTCACTGTGGACCTCTTTCCCACCAGGCCTTCTTCACTCACAATGCAGGGCACAGTGTCATCCTTGAACAAACGGAGTTGACAATAAAAAACAAAATCTGCACAAAAAGCGGAGGCAATTTACACTCTGCTATAAACGTGACCCACAGCCATTTAACTAGCTGTAAACATGGCCCACTATAAACTGACCCAAGGTAATTTACACTCCACCATAAACGTGACCCATGGCAACTTCTACTCCCCTCCAAACATGACCCATGGCAATTTATACCCCACCATAAATGTGGCCCATGGCAATTCACACTCCACTCTAAATATGACCCACAGCAATTCACATTCTGCTATAAACTGACCCATGGCAATTTACACTCTGCTATAAAGGTGAACCACAGCAATTCACACTCTACTGTAAACTGACCCATGGCAATTCACACTGCTGTAAACGTGACCCACAGCAATTCACACTCTACCATAAATGTTTTCCATGGCAATTCATATTCTACTGTAAACTGATGCAATCCCACAGCAATTCACACTCCACTATAAACTGACCCATGGCAATTCACACTCTGCTGTAATCCTCCCCACAGCAGTTTACACTCCACTGTAAATTGACTCACAGTAATTTATACTTTACCATAAAAGTGACCCGTGGCAATTTACACTGCTATGTGATTCACATAAACAGCTGAGGAATCACCTTGACTTTCTCCAGAGTGAGTGACTATAATTCCAAATTATCTTATTCTGCTGCCTTGACTGCCTTCTTCTGGCCATTTAATGCAGAGACAGTGGTAGCAACAGTGCTCAATCCTTCTAGAAAGACCCCATCCATGCATTCACAGAGGATTCAGGATGCTGCACAGCCTATATGACTCATGCAAGATCAAGCGGCATGTGAAAGGCCACACTCCCCTCTAGGCCACCTTCACTTCCATTTAAATGCAAACCAGAGCACGGCAAAACCCAGCCTCACCTGGCCTCATGGGGCCTCATCAGCCCTCCATCTGGCCTCCACCTGGGTTCACATGGCCACACCACATCAGACATAAGAATGTATGTGCACTCATGTTCTGAACCACAGCTAACCTCCACTGCCCCAGCCAGGACCCCAGACAGGAGGCCCTGCCAACCACCCCTAACCCTTCTGGCAACTTGGCCCTGAGAGGGAAGGGGAAGCCTCAAACCCCAACCTCAACTCCCCCAGGTCTAAACACTAAACTATACCGCTGATGTTCAACACAGCATTTAGGACAGAAAAGTATCCCATCGCTTCTGCTAAGGCAAACCCGTGATGGAGCATGGGCTCCTGCAAAGCCTCTCTGTGGGCGCCCTAAGGCCCTGTACTCTGAGAAGGCTTTCCTTGAGATGCAGCCCCCACTTTAGTCACTCCCAGAAGGTACCTGTCCCCAGTCACCGTGGAGGCAGAAAGCAAAGACTAGATGCGACCACACCCACAGGAGATGCGGTGGTGTCAGCCATGGGGACCTTCCATCCCATCCCACTACTGGGGGAAGCCATGCCACAGTCACTGAGGAGACTTAAGGCCAAGTACCCAGGATTCTGAGAGATGCCAGAATTACGACAGAAAGAAGCACTTTTGTTCAAAGGCTTTATCTGACCATAACCCTGACAGGCACTGCCCTGGATGTTCTAGAGCCTCTTCAGCCCAGCAGTTCACCACCCTCAGGGGATCAGCTCTGGGCCTTGTGCCACAGATGGCCAATCAGTGTCTACAGATGGGCCCAGTCTGCAGACAGGCCCAGGCTTGGCCATTGAATGCCCCACAAAACTGTTACTCCTGCCACTGCCCACAGGACCACCTGTGAAGCTTCAGATCAAGGCCCAGGCCACCCCAAGACCTGGGTCCCCAGAGGACTCTGCTGTGCAGCCAAGGTTGGAGCCCGTGCCCAGGCAGGAGCCGGAACACCAGCCACTCTCTATCTTCCCAATCGCATGTGCCATGGCACTGGAGGTCTTGGCTTGGCCACCTGCAGCTCTGGACAGTCTGCTCAGAGCCTCAGTCCCAGCTGTACCACGAGGCCCCCATCTTCCTGAGTCATTAGAGGCATCAGCGTACACAAAAAAATATCAGACTACAGGCTGCTCTACGAGTGCACAGTGATAAGAGGACCTCCCAGTGGGTCTCTGTCCTTGAAGGGAAATGACCAAGTCCTAAGAGAGTTCCTGTAGCAATGGCAGAGGCACACAGGAAGCACCTGATGAACTTGAAAAGAATGTCAGCCATTCACATGAAAGCAAGCCCCCTGCATATTTACAGCAAAAGCATGTCCCCTCCTAAACCTCCTAAGGTGACATCTAGCACCTCCCATGCTGAACACCGGAGAAAACACAAGAAATAAATCAATGAGTCAAAATCAAGACTCTGCCGAAAACTGTGAAAAAACAATTGCCAGCCTCTCTGCACCTGTGAGAATTCACCACCAAAAGCAAACTCTTCTCAAATCAGGAAGTCCAGCACATGTGACGTGTCCACATGACAGGCGTTAGGTGTTGCTGTGTCCATCTCACATCCCTGATGCAGGAGGCATGTCATCACATTAAAAAGTGCTTAATAATGACTCAGTTTCTTTTTCTATGAGGTAGATCAGCAATGCTGACAGGTATTCACAGGACACAGCAGGTGACATCAGCCAGATGGAAACAGGCTTTGCCTCTGTCCTGCTATCGGTGCCCATGTGAAGCTGCCCAGGGATGGGGGGAGACAAAACCAAGACTGACCACCAGATTCCTGACCCTCTTCCTCTTCCAACACGACAACACGAGGCCTGACCAGCATGGACAGTGGGCAGGGGGTAGAGGGGAAAGGCCAGCTGGTGCGGTGACACAAATGCTCCAATCCCACCGCCCAGCCAGTACAGCAATGTGGATGATACGGATGCCCAGATCCCACCACCCACTCCCACCACAGCTGCCATTCTCTTTGAACTCCTGTGTTGTTGCCTCCTCACCTGGTTTGTGTCACCATGACTTCTTTCAAGTCATTCCAAACACTTCCAGGGACACAACCGCTTGCTTATTCTCATAGACACCCAGGAAAGGAACAGACATCAGTTGCGAAGTGTAGGCAGGAAAACAGGAAAGAAGTGTGACACCACCTGACCAGTCACCGCTGAGAGGGGCAGCAGAGCCGGTGACGCGAGAGGGCCCACAGCGTCCCTTCCAGAGCCAGATTACACTGCAGTCACTGCTAAAGTAATCATAGAAACACCCAAGCCACACCATGTAAAATACTTCATCAGTAGAAGTTGAGTTATCATTATTTATTATCAAAATTACGACCAGTGTGTAGACATACATGTGAAAACACACAGCAACGTGTGGCTTATGACATGAGCAAACATAACATTACACATGCACTGTTCACATTGGGGACCAAAAGGTAAACAAGGTCACCCCAGGACGCTCCTAAGCACACCCGTGGCAGACCCTGAGCCGCTAGGTCACCCAATTCCACATGGCAGGTACTCAGGTAAAGGACGCAGCCAAGTCCCCTCTGGGTGCTGGAATCAAAGGGTTGTTTCCACACACCATGGAAGGACCACCCAGGGACCACAGGCCATGTCCACATACCCTTGACAACATCGCTCCCTAGCCTCAACCCACATGTACTGTGCTCCCTGCCCTTCACGTCCCTCAAGAAAGGTATCACCCGCTTTGTAGCCAGCAGGGCAGAGCCAGCCCAGCAAGATCCCAGGGCACCTCACCCAAGGCTCTGCCCACCAAACCTTGAGCCCTGGAAAAAGTGTAGGACATTTCCCAAGTCCTCCAGGGCGATTGTACTTAGAAAACTTTTTTTTTTTTTTAAGAGAAAATGGCTTTACGTAAATGTATCTTCCCCACAGCAGGTATGTTACACTTCCCTCTAAGCAAAGTCAGGCCCAGGAGAGGGGTGCCCCCAGGGTCACACACATCCTCGGGGGTACAGCAGCCATTCCCGCCACACCCTGAGGACCAGCAGGTGCCAGTAGACACAGGCTCCACGGCTGTGTCCACGGTTGTATTCATGGGTCCTCCCGGGCTGGCTTGGCACGCGAGTGTGATGGCTCCTGCAGGCACATCAGGGTAGCCCCCGGCTAGCTACACAGCCTGGAGGCTGAGTCTGCAGAGGAAGGGGGACCTGAAGGAGCCCAGGTATAGGTACCCATCGTGCTCATGCACCTCGCTGATGTAGGCGGCCACCGCCCCGTCAGGGTCGTGCAGGCTTCTCCGAAAGGCGCCACTGTCACTGAGTTCTAGGACGAGGCTGTACCGTGGCACGAACTTCATCACCGTCTCCTGACTAAACAGCTGGAAGGAAGCACAGTGGTGATTACCTGCAGACTGAGACAATGCTGTATAGATGAACCACGCGGCCCCTCACACCAGGATCGGCTAACCCCTTCCCCGATAGGGAAGCCCTACAACATGGCGCCAAGACCAGCCCAGCTCCCACCCAGGACCGGAGCCAAAGCAGATCCCCCTGCCCCTGGGCAGAATGAGCCAAGGAGACTACCCCTGCACAAGGACAGCAAGGCACACACATCTCTGAACAACCTGGCTGAATCCAAACAAACACACATCACCCCAGGAAGTCATAGCACAAGCCAAGGCTCACAGTGACGGTGACCCCAGCACAATGGTCGCATCCAGCACACCTCACTGCTATAACATGTCCTCTGATTAGGTCTGAATCATTCCAAATGTGCAGGGTGCAAACAATGGAGACTGGACAGCAGTTCCTGTTCAAAACAAACTGCCTGGAGGGTGACATGAGAAATCCACATGCCACACACTCCATATGACATGACTTATTGGAGCTCAGTGTGCAGATCCCGAGGATGTCCCATGCACCAAGCAGGGACCTCTAGGGCCGCCACCACTCTAGGCACCACCAGGCTAAAGCCTTGACTTGAGCTCTGTCTGCTGAAAGGTAATTTTAGGCAGAGAAACCAGATGGCAAGACCCATGCCTTCTAGTCAAGCAGAAGGCCACTGGGTAGGAAGTCATGAAAAATGCTCTACTGTCCAATGAGGGGAAACCAACCAGACAATTTCTAGCTTTCAATACAAAGCTCAGCGCCCAATGAGCAGTGCCTGCCAGTTACTGGAAATATTCACAAAGATATCCAAGGTGATTGTGCCCTAGAAGTTCAACAGCCAAGAGCAGAGTTGCATCACAGCTCAGACCAGTCCCAAGACTTCCAGGAAATGCCACCTCCTGCAGAGCCTTCCCTCTCCTCCACTTGGTCCCCAAGAAAGCCCATCTTCTCTAATTACTTCAACAAGCCACTCTCCCAGGATGTTCTAAATTTCACCTGCTTCCAGCATCCATGTTAACCCTTCACTTTCTGGGTCCCACCGCCACTAGGACCTTCTCACAGCACTCACACTCGCAGATGCCCAGCTCAGGAGGGGCATCCTGACACCAGCTGCTGAAGCCCAGAGCACAGCCCTCACCCTTGACACCTGTCTCTCTGTGCTCCACAAGCCCAGCCTCTGCAAAGCCCTGTCACCTGGGCTATGTGTGCCCCCTGCCTCCCCAGACCCTACTCGCCACCTCTCCTGAGCCCCTGGGACGGCCTCCACACTAGACGCCCTACAACCAGCTGAGCCTCCTACAAGCTGCAGGGGTCTCTCAGAAACACTGCACCACAGCACTTTCTCCTCAATGATTTGGTCACAAAGTCACCTACGGGGCTGAGCAGGGTAGGTGTGTGCAGAGAACAGGAGGCTGCAGTGGCCCCGGCCAGGTTGCCACATGGGAGGAGGTGTTCCCACTGGAGGCCTGGAACAGGCTGCCAGAGCCCACACAAGTAATGAAGGTGCTCATCCAGAGACAGCTGGCTGGGAGTACCAGACCCCCTGCGGGGAAAACTAGGCTTCTACATGGGGCCAGGGAAGACAGGGTGGCCCAGCGTGGGGACGAGAGCCCCAGTGGGGCCATGTGGAAAGGGACAATGGCCACAGACTGGTTACATTTGGTGAAATAGTTACACAGGTAAATTAATTTACAAAAGACGATGGGATCCAGGCTTCATTGTTAGAGAGTCAGATGTGAAAGAACTAAGGGGAGAAGGCTGAGTGAAGCCCGTGGTAGGGCTGGGCCTGGAGACACCAGCTCTGTCTTAGTGGTTTTCAGTCTAAACAGACAGGTGACAGATGCAGGCATAGCACGTGCATGGGATGATTACATGTGTGGGTGAACACAGGCGCACATCACACGCATGCAGGTGAGTGTGAGCATGTGCTGCACGCATGAAGCTGAGTGTCAGTATATGTCACATGCATGCATTTCCCTGCATTGTCCCTCAGCATCCTGGGAGCAGCAACACCCAAACGCAGTGAGTACATTTTGCACCCAGGTCTCCTCCAGAAAGAGAATCAGCCATTTCCAGAGCTGGGGCCAGGAAGGCACAAGAGGAGCCTGGGAAACTTGTGTTCCAGAAAGCAAGGAGCCAGTACAGGGGGATAGGGCGTGTCCAAAGGTCCAGGAGCCTCTGAGCAGCCTCTGAGCACCAAAATGAATACATGGTAAATATTCCCTGGTGACACAGAAAACGAAACGGCACTGACATTACCAGTCCTAAAGCACCCTGCAAGACGCTCAATGTTAACCAGTGGGGAAAGCACAACACAACGTCTCGGTGGAAAAGCCTAGTGCTCCCCAGCAGTCACAGAGCATGCCAACATCATGCCCTGTCCCCCTGACAGCACACTCCTCAGCAGTCATAGGGCATGCCGATATCACACCTCATCCCCTGACAGCCATGCTCCCCAGTAGTCTCATGAGGCACACTGACATCATGTCCCCCACCCAGCTGTGTCAAGGAGAACCCAGCTTCCCTGTTGCCTGTCCCTGAATCTAACCATGAGGAAACACCCATGAGCTTCCAAAAAAAAATCAGTATCAAAAAGTCAACGAGAGACTGAGGAGCAGAGTATTCTGCAGATTGCAGGAGAACAGGGAGAGGCGATACCGAATGCTCACCTGATCCCGGGTTTAACCCTTCTATTATAGAGGGCAAAGCCTGCATGGGGCCTGTGAACTGGCCAGTCACAGGGGAGCCGTGTGAATTCCCTGGTCCTGTTGTAGGAAACATAGATGTGTCCGCAGTGACAGGGTCAGGTCGGCAGCTTACCAGCAACAGCTCAGGGGAAAGAGTTCTCTATACCCTCCCTGTACATATCATCAATGACTCAGCTCACATTCTGGATGCATCAACCCTCTTTCCAAGACCACAGGGCCTGTGGTCCTACCTCTCCACCACCCTCCTGCCCTGGGGACCCCACCCGTGCCCATGTCCCACCACTCGGGGCAGCTGGTCCTTCTCATGCCCACAGCCTCTGCCCTCTCCTCGCTCACTCACTCAATAGTGTGTCATGTGCCACACATTGTTGGAGGTGCTGTAGGTGATAATGGAGGTGCTGTAGATGATAAAATCTAAGTAACAAACTTTCCTGTTTAGCTCTGCTCTGATGACACACACATCTGCTCTGGTGACACACACATCTCATCGGGGAAGAATGCAAACCACCACCAGAGGGAAGGTGACAGCCATACCCATGCTATAGAAAAACTGACCGTTACAGAAACTGAACACACTGCCCTTAGCTGAGGCACCATGTGCATATTGTCACTGAGTTTTCCCAGCACCTAATGAAATGCTACTCTCCTTCCCACTTTACAATTAGGCAACTGAGGCAGAGAGGCCAAGCCATCTGCCCAGGGCCCCTCAGCAGGTCTGGCCTTCTCCAAATCCCCTCTCCTAGCCACCCTCACATTCTGCTTCCCCCAGCTCCCAGAACAGATGGCACCAGAGCAGTAAAACAAAGAGGAAGAGATTTCTGAACAGATCAGGAGTTTCCACAGCAACCCCTTAGCTAAGTCACTGAGGGCCATAGGCCAGCCAACAAGAATGTGCATGCAGCCCTGGGTGGGGTCCAAGCATACGGCCCTGCAGACTCACTACCTGTGGCCTGTCACCTCCAGGACTGTAGGTGAATACTATCCTAACTGTCCAGATATTCAAGGTCAATTTCAGACATCTATCCGGCAGGTGACATGCAGTTTGCTGGAAGAGACTTGTACAGTACACAAGTACCTGTGCCAGCAAGCTGCTGCTCCGTGGTGTGAACATGCCAAGTTACAACTCGGCATTTCATGGAGTCACTGGGAGGTGCAGGGTGAAGAACACACAAGGGCCGTGCTGAAGGGCTTGGCTGCCGCTAGCAGAGCCAGTGACTCTCATTTTATTCTTTAATATTTTTATTTTTTTGAGTTGGAGTCTCAATCTATCGTCCAGGCTAGAGTGCAGTGCTCACGGCCACCACAGCCTTGACCTGCTGGGCTCAGGCGATCCTTCTGCCTCAGCCTTCCAAGTAGCTGGAACTGTAGGCACACACCACCACGCCTAGCTAATTTTTTAATTTACTGTAGAGATGAGGTCTCACCAAGTTGTCCAGACTAGTCTCAAACCCGTGGACTCAGGCAATCCTCTCACCTTGGCCTCCCAAAGTACTGGGATTATAGGCATGAGCCACCACACCCAGCCTAACTCATTTTAAAGGGAAAGAGTTTAGTGTGTTAAGAAGTCAAAGGGCAGAACCCTCCAGAGAGCAGTGACTGGCAAAGGCTCCCAGCAGGCAGAGGGAGTGGGTGGGATGGAGGACACAGTATGTAGGGCTTACACACTGGGCCACAGGAAGGGAAGAAGAGGCACCTGCTATTTTCTCTGAGGAGGAGAGCAGAGAAGGTCTGAAAGGGCCCTGGCGGAGGGAGGAGAAGTCTGACAGGCAGGCAGAGGCTCCAGACATCATGATGGGGGCAGAGGGGTGACAACAATAATCCCCAGAAATGGGAAAACCCAAAGAAAAAAAATAAAGCATTCAAATGTTAAACCCGTGTTTCAGAATGAAGAATGGAACATGTTCTCAAATAGCCACTAAAAGTTCCAAGTACCCTAAGCAGAACTAGAATTTTTAGGGCTATAAAGATAAAAAATGTTCGTGATCAGGTTCATTTTCATTGTGTTTTGAAATCAGTTTTTATAGTTACCTTAAAAATCATCCTCTTAATAAATGGTCTCTCAGATAAGAAGTCGAGCATGGAGAAGCCGGGGTTGGGACGGATGGTCGACATGCCCACCCAGTACCCACCGGAGCTGCTGGGGCGGATGTTGTCTGGAAATCCGGGCATGTTCTCTACGAACAGGTCAGCCCCTCCCTTCATCAGGCCGGAAACATAGACTCTGAAACATTCACCAGGTAGGCAGAGAACAAAAGCCCAATGAAGGAAAACATCTCAGGCCAGTACAAGTCAGTCCCGGTCCCAAAATATACAGAAGCCACTGTCGATGTGGCCATCATAAGTGTAGGCACAGGTGCTGAAGAGAGACCCTCACACCTTGGGACAGTTGAGCAGTGGGAGGTAAGCAGGGCAGGAACAAGGCCCAAGGGAAACAGGACTTGGGATGGCCACAGTTGTCATTAATTAACTTAAGACACTCTCATGGACTGTGACTCAAGCAGTCTGAGAAACGGGAGAGAGAGTGCTCATCCCTGGGTTTACGTGCATCACCCTGTAAAGCAGAAGGTCCCTGCCTCATCTGACTTCTTTGACTGGCCGCCCCACTCAACCCAGGCCACAACAGGTCAGATAAGGCCACACGCACCTCCGAATCCTGGCCATGGTTGTTTCTGCCACCAGAACAAAGTCTTCTGCGGGAGACAGCTGGACTCCATTAGGGAAATGCAGCTGGTCCATTAAGACCTTCACTTCCTTGGTCACGGTGTCATACTCCAGCAGGCTGTGGGGTACCAAAGGCCGAGGGTCATAGGAGAGAACACAGCTCCCCCCAGGGCCTTCAGAGCAGGGGCCTGTAGAGGTGACCTGGCCACCCCTGGAGTGACAGGCCTGGGCATCCTGTTCAAACCCAATTCCAGGCTGGCACCGGGGGACCTACCCCATACAGAGCAGATCCACAATGGCCTCTTCCAGAAAACGGTAAGTGCTCTTGCCAACCTGGGCCAGCACCAGGAAGGACTGACACTCCAGCCCCGCAGGAGCCCCTCAAGGGGCAGCACAAACCTAGGCCTGCCTCTGGGGTCTCCCAACTGCTCAGAACTGCACCCTCAGATGCACTGGTCTGCTCTATTTACACAAAGAGAAAGTGAGGGGCTCACTTTCTTGTCCCATCCATCAACCTGCTTGTCCCTCACTCAGCTTGTCCCATCCATCAACCTGCCAGCAGAGGCTGCTGCAGGCCTGACCTAGGCAGTCAGAAACACTTCGCATTTCTATGAGACACGGGCACTAATGGGCAGCCAGCTTGGGAGCCAGGGGAGGACTCACCGCCCGTCATCAGTGCCCTCCATGACCAGGAGCAGATAGTCTCGTCGCTGCCACTTGCTGCTGGAGTCCGTGAAGTAAATCTTCCTCCCGTCCTGAGTGACTGTAAGATCATTCACAAAGGACATCATCTTTCCCTCCACAGGGGTCTCAGAGGACAGCAGCAGCTTCACTTCACCTAAAGGTAAGGGGGAAAAGGCCTGCTTGAGTGAAGGACTTGTTTTTTAATCATTTCAAAATATTAACCAGTCTACCAGATTTAAAAGGAAAGACCTAAAATGAGCTTCTCTGTGTCCCCAGTTCAATCCCCTTACAGTAAAAATAGCATTAGCTGTTACGTGAAGACACTTTAGGCCACCATCATCAAAGGTGGAGTCCTTCCCAAGAATGAGGAACTCTTTCTGACTGAGGCCAGCTGACTTTAGAAAGTCTATCAGCAGTATCAGGAAAAGGCTTTGGTTCTACTCGTTTGCTTGGGAGAAACCTGAAATACTCCACTTATCTGTTTTTAATAAAAACGTAGCAGAAGTGAGTTCTAAAAGTAACAGGAAGGACACATGCAGAGTCAAGATCCTTCCAGACACGACCCACTTAAAGCTTAGACAGTTCCAGGGAAGAAGTTATTGTGATCCTCACTTCAGGGGTGGAAATGAGGTACAGCATGGCCACATGCCCTGTAGTCACCAGCTGGTGGCCAGCAGAGCAGGGCCACCACAGGTGACCAGGCTGCAGGCCCCATCAGGCCCCATACACTGCCCAGGACAGGTCCCTCTACGGCAGGAACCTCCACTGAGAAAGCATACACAGCAAATACTAAAACTTGGGAAAAGGGATGCAGGCATCAGGGAAAGAAAGGAAGCCCTGGAGAAAATGAAATGGCTGAGACAAAGGGCAGCAGGAGAGACAAAGACAAGACGGAGAAGGCCAAGAGAAAGGGCAGGAGAAGGAGAGACGAGACAAGATAGAGAAAGCAGACACAAATGGCAGCAGCAAGGAGAGACAGACAAGAGGCAGGGCCAGAGACAAGATGGAGAGACATGGAAGAACATGACAGAAGGCAGAGTCCTTTTGAGGCCCTGTGGCTGAAAGACAAATGCAGTCCTGGGTGGGGCTCCTGTGCCCACTGGGGTCTGTAGACGATCCTCTTGGCACTGCTCCATGAACAGGAACAGTCTCCAGCAGACTTCATGTAGCAAACCCTGACATCCACTCACGTACATGTTCACAAGATCTGAAACCACCTCAGTAGAAAACTAGACAACCACATACGTGTCCAGGGATTTACTTCAAACAGTCCCTTGTATGCGTCTGCCACAAAGAGCGTCCCATTAGGCCCAGCCCGGATGCCGAGGGGCCTCCCGCAGGCAGGCTCGTGGTCTCGGGTTTCTACAAAAACAAACAGAAATTGGCAGCTGTTTCCAGTTCCTACCTGCGCCCTTCTCAGCATCCAGGTATCTCATCCGTCCTTCCTAAATATATACCATGCAGTGCAGGACAAAAAGACCAGGGTCTGAGAGCTAGAACCACCCTTGTAAGAGCTCACAATGAGTGCTCCTTGTGGGGTGCTCACTGGAGTGCTCACCGTGGGGTGCTCAACATGGAATACTCACTACAGGGTACTCACTGTAGGGTGCTAACTGTGGAGTGCTCAAGCAGAATGCTCACTGCCAAAATGGAGTGGAAAGAGGCAGGTTAAGGAAATGAAAGTAGAGCATGATTCCATGATATAAAACTGTGCAGTGCAGTGACCCTGAGCAGAAAGATGTCTGAGAAGTTATCCACTAAAATGTTAGTAATAGTCAGCCGGACATGGTGGCTCACACCTGTAATCCCAGCACTTTGGACAAAGCAAGAGGATTGCCTGAGTCCAGGGTTCGAGACTATCCTGGGCAACATGGCAAGACCCTGTCTTTACAATAAATCAAAAAATTAGCAGGGCACGGTGGTACATGCCTGTAGTTCCAGCTACTTGGAAGGCTAAGGCAGAAGGGTCACCTGAGCCCAGCAGGTCAAGGCTGCGGTGGCCCTGAGTGTGCCACTGCACTCTAGCCTGGGCGACACAGTGAGACCTCGATTCAAAAAAAAAAAAAAAAAAAAAAAGTAACAGTCATAACTGAAGAGTATCTGAGGCGGTGCGTACTTCTTCCCCTTTGGACCTTTGTGTTGTTTGTATTTAACAGTGAAAATGCATCGCTTTTAAAAAAGAAAACATTTCAGTTAGTAGCCCTCTGCACTGGGAGACAGCTCACAGATCATCTACCAGCAACCCAACTGTATCTTTTTATGAAATAGTGAAAAATTTGGTTTATAATGGAATTCTGGATATCAAAAAACTTACTTATGTCAAAAAATCAAAATTTTATATCTTATACTCTTCTAACACATGGTAACATGTGAAAAAGTCCCCAACATGCATTGCAGGTTCATTGATACATATTGTGCAATAGTAATTTGTTTGACATCTTCCACCTGGTGTTTTTCTATTTAAGCAATGTAGTCTTGTTTTTTTCCTTCCTTATTAATTATGCAATTTATTGTCCAGTCTGTTGTTTGAAGACAATGTGGAAGGACGTACTTATGATTCCTGAAAACCACTTCTCAGATGATCGATCATATCTTAGTACACAGTCCATCTCTTTAATTTTTTAGGCAATATGAATGGAAAACATACGTTTCTGAAAAATGTGTAGTTGCATAAGTTTGTCCTATATAATCACCAGCAATCTCTTTACATCCCCTCTCAGGGTTTGCTAGATTTATGATGTCCCCTCAGAGAGGACATCCAAGTGCCAAGGGTTAAAAAATGATGGCTGATGTGTGTCTGCAGACCACCAAAGCTTCTCAACAGTGAGAGTCTTCTACTCGGGTTCTCCAGGTACTGTCACTGTGAATGGCACGGCGGAAACCCGAGGCCACTGCAGGATCCCACTCCCGCCCAGGTCCTGATAGAGCCCTGCTTCCTGCAGCGACAGGGACACGCTGGCACACCCATTGACTCCCAAGCACTGCAAAAGTCAAAGGAGTGGAATGCGAGGGTTGGGACCTGTGAAGTCCCAAGCAGGTGCCACAGCCACTGCCCAGCTGGGAAATGGGGACTGCGGAGCCCATGTGGCAAATGCAGAACTCACGGAGAGCCCACATCACATTCTACCTGCCAGGTGGCTGAGGCTCTTTTGCTCTCAGGCCCTTCTAGGAAAAAGCAGTTGCACATGGCAAGCTGGCACCTTCCTGAATGACTGGAAGAGCCACATGTCACAGGAGACTGTCACCAACTTACTGCACAGGCCCGAACCAAACCGGGCGATGGTCTCCACTTCACCATTTTCGAGTTTTACGACCCGGCCGTCTGCTGTCCCAGTAAACATCGTATCTGTTTAAAAACACAAAAAGGAAGAAGAGCGGAAGGAGGCCAGCCTGAGAACTGTGGCCACGCCACCTTCTCCGTCCAAGGGGCTTGTTCACATTTGTCCTCTCCAGATACAAAATGGCCGTCCTGAAGAAGGAGACATGACACCTGGGAATTTGTAAAATCCTTAAAACTTACAGCAACAAAACTATGGGCCTAGGGATCAGCCCATGGGCCTAAAGCTGCATAAGCAAGGGTGCAACAGACACTGCAGCTGCCCCTCATGCCTGGATGCTCGACTGTGAGGTACTTGTTCCAATGGGGGTTGTGCTGGACTCATAGAGGACTGGCCCCTCACCACTGTGTGACGTCCCTCTTTGTTCCTGGTGACTTTCCATGCCCTGAAGTCTCTGTCTGAAATCGACACAGTTACTCGGTTCTCTCCCTTAGTGTTGGGATATACTTTCTCCATCCTTCCTGTACACAACATACAGTTAGGCCTTGTTTTTTGAGCCACTATGGTAATGTCTTCTAATTGGTGTGTTTAGACCATTTATATTTGAAGTGATTATTGATAAACTAGAGTAATAACTATTCTTTGCCCTTGTTCTTTGTTTCTGTTTTTGTCTCCCACTCTCTGTCTTTTGTAGTTTCAAATTAAGCATTTTATATGATTCCATTTCCACTCCTTGGCATGGCAGTTATACTTCTTTTTTTACTTCTTGTCATGGTTACCCTTGAGTTTGCAATATACATTTAAAAACTACAGCCAGGTGTGGTGGCTCACGTCTGTAATCCCAGCACCTTGGGAGGCGGAGGAGAGAGGACTGCCTGAGCCCAGGGATTTAAGACCAGCCCAGGCAACTTGGCGAGACCTCATCTCTACAATAAATAAAAAAACTTAGCCAGGCGTGGTGGTACACGCCTGCAGTTCCAGCTACTGAGGGTGATGAGGTGGAAGGATCGTCTGAGCCTAGTAGGACAAGGTTGCGGTAGCCATGAGCATGCCTCTGCACTCTAGCCTGGGTGACAGAATAAGATTCTGACTCAAAAAAAACAAAAACAAAAACAAACTTATAGACTGTTGTATGAATGTGTGTATCATCCTTGTTCAAGGCCCTGGATGAAAATGACACACAACCCAAACAGACAAGAAGTACTTATTCTTCTTGAAACAACCCTGACTGTGCCAGCCAAAAAAACAAACCCGCCACCATGGAAATGGGCCAGTCTTGGGGCCCATGTCAAGTAGCAGGGCTAGGCAAAAGAAGCTGTGGAACCACTGGGAGAGCAGCCGATTGGCCCTGGAGACTAAGCAGGAGCATATACACATGTATAGTGAGCGTGTACATATCACTGCCAGAAGAGCAATTGTATTTCAGAATGATAAGCAGTATTTCCAAACAAGCTCTCAGAAACTCTCCCATCAGTTTAAGTTTGTAAGCTTTTCATTAACTGTCTTCTCAATTAATTAATTCTCAATTAATTCTCATTTTAACAGAGAGAAAACGCCTTGCTCTAGGCTCCAGTTGGAGATGAAAATATTACAAACAGACCCAATTCTAGTTTTCAGGCTGGGGTAAGTGTGACACAGATGGTAACCCTAAGTGCACCCATCAAAGTGTGCTTTAAAACACAACAAATAACATTGGAAATGCTGAGAACCATTTGTCTTCATTTTAAAACGAAATATATACTGAGACAAACAGAGCTAGGAAACGATGTGCTGTCAACTAATACCTCCCTACCGTTAAAGAATGAATCACACATAAACATCTGCATTTTACCTTTATCCCTTCATGACACTTTGGGCACAATAAAGTGCTCTGTGGAGATGAACTCAAAATAACCAGGACTAAAATGGCAAACAGACGAGATCACAGAAGAAGCCATTCCTGCAAGGCCACTCCCTAGGGATGTCTAGGGGACAAGCCCATGTCCATGGCCTCAGCTAAGAGAGACGCCAGGGTTCCCTGACCCAGGGCAGCATGCCAGCGCAGCTGCTCCCACAGAACACGCCTTCAAGCCCCAGACAGCCTGGAAGACCCCCAGGGTAGACTGCACAGTCCCAGGGTTTACTTACCACCAATATGTGCTATGGACTCTGGTCCAATAAGCTGATTCTCAAACAGCCTTTCTGCCTGTCGCAACTTCGTATTTGGATGCAGAACACCAAGCAAGAGCGGAGGTTCTTTGAAGCTGCAAAATGACATAATGACAGGGATCTGTAGATAAAAGAAGAGGGCATACTCTGCTTACAGCCTCAGCTGTCAAAACCCAGGGCTAAGAAAACACCACACCAGGAGAACCGAGAAGGCCAAAACCAAAGTCAACAGGAAAATACAGATGCAGCTAGAGCAGGGCCTCCAGCAGGCCTCTAAACTGAGCATGCAGGGCTGCAGCCACCCCAGCACCTAGCCCCACCCAGCATCCTGGGGTAGCTGGACCTCCTCACCCTTGACTCACACAGTCCCACAGTCCCTAGGGTCCACCCAAGGGCAGGAGTGGTAGGCACACCCATGGCTCAGCACAGGTACACTCTGCCTCCCACCGTTACCCTTGGGACCCTCAGGCTCCACCTGAAACAACCTCCCTGGGCCTGGCCCCGCACCACCCCACCCCTCCTACTAGTCCTTCTCAGCTATATGCACATATCATGTATCCCAATCTGAGGACAATTCTGCTGAGGCCACCTTTAACAGGAAGACATGACTGAACCTCTTCTCCCCACATCCTCTCCAGCCCTGCCCTAGGCATCATCTTCTCTCTCCTCCTCCTCATCTCCTACCATCTATTCCTGCCCAGTAGCCATGTCAGGCCATGGCCTTGATCCGCTCAGAGCCCTGCCCGGCCCTTCTCAGTCATGGCCAAAGTCCCTCTGAGCCCTGCACAGTGTGACCCATCCAGTCCCGTGCCCCCCTCCCCTACCATGCCCTCCCTGCTGAGGCTTGGCTGCACCATAATCTCCCACCTCAGGTCCTTCCCGTAGGCTCTTGGCTCCACCTGGAAGCCTGATCCTCACCTCCACAGGAACCTGCTTTGACTACGCAGGGAATACTCAACACCTCCTAGAGCCCAGCCCCACCCTGATCTGTACCCCTCCCAGCGCTCACAGGCCATCCACCTAATACATCCTCTGCTCTGCTGTGTTTTGTCTATCCTTGCTAGCACACATGCCCCAGGAAACCAGGGACAGGTTTCTCTCTGTTCTCTCTGCTGTACCCCATGTACCTGGCACACAACCTGACACACAGAAGGCCCCCAATGACACATAGAAGGCCTCCCAACACTATTGGGAGGAAGCGGAGCGGACTAGGAATACCTTCCAACTCCCTCCCCACCTTGCCCGCTGCGATGGTTCATGCCTGTAATCCCAGCACTCTGAGAGGCCAAGGTGGGAGAATCGCTTGAGGTCAGGAGTTTGAGACCAGCCCTGGCAACAGGAGACACCCTGTCTCTACAAAACATTAAAAAATCAGCCCAGCATGGTGGTGTGTGCCCGTAATTCCAGCTACTCAGGAGGCTGAGGCAGGAGGATCGCTTGAGCCCAGGAGTTCAAGCCTGCAGTGAGCTATGATAGCACCACTGCATTCCAGCCTGGGTGACCGAGACCCCGTGAAAGGAAGGACGGAAGGAAGGAACAAAGAAAGCAAGAAAGCAAGCAAGACAGCAAGCAGAAAGCAAGCAAGAAAGCAAGAAAGCAAGCAAGAAAGAAAGCAAGCAAGAAAGAAAGAAAGCAAGAAAGCAAAAAGAGCAAGGAAGGGGAGACCCCAGCCTGGGAGAGCGGTGCCTTGCCATGGTGACAAACGCAGAGGTACCAACATCTGCCCTGCCTTGGTCACCTCCATGAGACAGCTGCATGGAGGCAGGATGCTAAATGGGACCAGAACAGCAGGCAGGACAGGGGGTCGTCCGGCCAAGGGAAGTGTCTGTGGGAGTCTACCTTCGGGTGCTAGGTGACCTCCTGAGCTCAGAGCACACTTGAAATCCCAGAGACAGCGGAGGACAGCAAACCAGGTGTGGCGGGGACAAGGCAGGGGGTATTCCTTCCTATTAGGATTATCATGCAGTTGGTTTCAATGCCCAGGGACAAAGTCACCAGGAAGGCAAAGGGATTCACCAAAACCTGCCTGCAAAGCCACCTTCCCCTTCCTTTTTGGAAGATGAGAGGGACAGTCACAGATACACCACACATGACACTCTGATGTCCACAGGATGCAGACAGCACCTTTCAGGGCCTCTGCGTATTTGCTACCTTTTCCAAGTGATGACAGATTGTGTCATTCAGAGATCTACACACTGAAAGGTAACTGGGAAATCAGAACACCGGTTACAGGGTTTTAAAAAATCAGTTACTTATAAAATTTAAACAAGGTAACAAACTTGACTTCCATTTGTGCATGCTCTCACCCCGAGAAATGAATTAAGGTTAATTATCTCTAATACTTAGGTTTTTCATTTTATGCTGGTTGTTTTTGAAATAATGACAAGGACACCCCCATACATGTATTCTGAGAAATATCTACCCAACATAGCTACTCAGGTCCTGAAGAAATCGCAAGCTCTGCTTCTCACAACTGACCATTCAGACCTTAGAAATCATTGAGGCCTGGATTCGCTGAGCAATGCCTCAGGACTGTGCAGCTCACCTGAGAGGATGTGGGTCTATAGGAGAGTCCAGCAGCATCATGGCTCCAAGCAGGGGGACGGCGAGGGAAACGGCCAGCATCCAGAAGGTCACTCGGAAGACCCTGCCGCTAAAGGAGCTGTCAGAAATGAAACACAGAAAGGAGTCAGCTGAGCCTCAACAGTGACAGCCTGGTTGTCCCAGAGCCCTTCACAGAGCAGGCCTCTCACCCAGTTTCCCCATGCAAGACAGCTGGACTCTGGCCTGTGACTGTACTTTAGCACTGCTTGCAGTGAGCTATGATAGCTATGACTTTGTTCTTTTTTTTTTAATCTTCCATCTTCCCCTGTATTGGATGTATGATTTTAATAAATGAATAAATCAGAGAAGAAAAGACATCTATCTGTTTCTACTGGGGTAGGCTGGAATGAAAGACCAAGGGAAAGAAAGACAAGGGAGAGGGAGCAGCTGTCACCAAGTCCTAATGAGCTATTTTCCAGATCATGAATCCTCTAGCATGATTTTTTTAAAAGCAAATCAGAGAACAGATGAACACAGAAAGTAATGGGTCAGCCAGGCATGATGGCTCACACCTGTAATCTCACCCCTCTGGGAGGCCACTTGAGCCTAGGAGTTCAAGACCAGCCTGGGCCAACATAGAGAGACCTCATCTCTAAAAGAATCAAAAAGTCAGCCAGGTGTGGTCACACATGCCTACAGTCCCAGATCTTTGGAAGGCTGACAGGGGAGGATCACCAGAACCCAGGAAATTGAGGCTGTGGTGAGCCGTGATCAAGCCACTACACTCCAGCCTGAGCAACAGAGACCCTGACTCAAAAAAAAAAAAGAAAAAGAAAAAGAAAGGTAATAAGAGAAAGAGTTCCAATGGTGTAAAAGATACACACTCGTCCAAGGAAAAGAGGGGTGTTTCCTAAAGCCACAATTTTCTGGTGCATGGACTCAAAGCAGCGACTCAGTGCTATGTCCCTAAGACTCTCAGGATCAAGGAGACAGAGAAAAACCCAGGAAGTGGATGGAAGCAGAACAACTTCCTAAGCATGCAATTCCCGAATCAGTCTGCAGATCCCACCTTTAAGAATTCAGAAGGAAATCCCAGCTCTTCCACCTGAGGAAAGAAGTCCAACTGATACTGATGGTTATCCACACAGACTCTACAAAACTAAGTCCTCACTCCTAAAGTCGTGGGTAAAGTTTATAGACAAATGACCAGTTGTGACTAAAACATCTCTGAATCAATCCTCACATTCATTATTTCTCATTTGGCCTCTTGCTACTAAATAAACTGCATAGAACAACCATTATTTGCTTGCATAAATTGCATTTAAATTTACTAAACATGACATTAACTTAAAGCAAATAAAGCTCCTAAGGTAGAGAATTTTTTTCCATCAAAAAAATTAAAATGTTGACTACAAAAAATAAAATCAAGACTTGCACATAACAAAAACTGGCCCTGAGGGCAGTGTTTTGATTTTTTGTTTTCTGGGTTTTTTTGAGTCGGAGTCTCACTCTGTTGCCCAGGCTGGAGTGCAGTGGCACATTCACGGCCACTGCAGCCTTGACCTGCTGGGCTCAGGCAATCCTTCTGTCTCAGCCTTCTAAGTAGCCGGAACCACAGGCATGGGCCACCATGCTCAGCTAATTTTTTTATTTATTTGATTTATTGTTGAGAAGAGGTCTTACCAAGTTGCCCAAGCTGGTCTGAAACCCTTGGGCTCAATCCTCTCACCTCCACCTCCCAAAGTGCTGGGATTACAGGCATGAGTCAACTCACCTGGTTGTGTTTTGGTTTGAGAGAGGACAGCCTTCTACAGTCCAAACATGTTGAACTGTTCCAGGTAGCACAGGAACGAGAAGGCCTGGACACCAGTCCTCCTTCTCAAAAACCAGTCAAGCAAGTGTATGCCAAGTAAGTGTAGGCCAGTCTCCTTACTGCAAAAGCTCACAGGTTCCCAGTGTAGAAGGCGATGCTGGGACAATATCAATGCCCCACCCAGTTCTGAACATGCATGATTTTAATAAATGAATAAAGTAGAGAAGAAAAGACAGCCAGACTTCTGTTTCTACTGGGGTAGGTGGGAATGAAAAGACCAAGGGAAAGAAAGACAGGCGGGGGGGCACAAAAGAGCAGCCTTCACCGTGCCCCTCACAGACACTCTGGACAGCACACTTGAAGACGCTGGATTCTGCCACCAGTGCAAGTGGCCAGAAGCACACCCTCTCCAGAGCCTCAGAAACGCAGCCCTGCCACAGCCTGACTTCAGCACAGGAACTTGCCCGGGTACTTCTGACCTACAGAGTGTGAGATAGTAAGTTCATGTTGTTTACAACATTGATTGTGTGGTAATTTGTGACAGCAGCCATAAAAATTAATAGGGTTTTCTAATTAACCAGAAGTGTAGTGCTGCTGTAAGAGACATCTAAAAGTGTGTCTGCAGCTTTGGAACCGGGCTGTAGGTAAAGAGCAGAAGGATTCTGAGGAGAGAAAAAGCCTCAACTTCCTTGAACAGACGGCTAGTGGAAACATGGATGGTAAATGCTCACTAGTGAAGTCTTGGAAGGAGAGGCACATGGTAGAAGGATTGTCTCATCTTAGAGAATGCCTAACTCATCATGAACAGGCTGCTGGCAGCAAGGTCAGCATCAAGAGCACTGCCGGTGAGGGCTCAGGACCCAGGAGGGAGCAGATCCTTGAACACAGCGGTAGAAAGCATGGCTACACCGTGCCTGCGGAAACCGGCTTAGCCTGTAATCCCGTGCTTTGGGAGGCTGAGGTGAGTGAATTGCCTGTGCCCGAGGGTTCGAGACCCGCCTGGGCAACTTGGCGAGACCTCATCTCCACAATAAATCAAAAATTAGCCGGGCGGGGTAGCGTGCACCTGTAGTTCCAGCTACTTGGAAGGCTGAGGCGGAAGGATCACCGGAGCCCAGCAAGTTGAGGCTGCGGTGGCCGGGAGCGGCCACTGCACTCCAGTCTGGGTGACAGAGTGAGACTCCAACTCAAAAAAAAAGAAGAAAAAAAAAAGAAAACGTGGCTGCACCATGACTGGTGAAACCGGCCACTTAGCTGAGGATGCTTCCACGCAGTGTTGAAGGTGAGACCTGGTTTCTCCTGCTGCTCCTGAGCAGGACAGGTTCAGGGGGCTAGGCTGATCACTTCTCTTTTCCTTTGCATTTTCCCTTTGCTGGTGGGAAATCTAATGTGTCAGTCTTCCCACTAATAACCTTCCAGACATGAGTTTTGTCCCTAACTTCCTTCTCTTCACCCATAAGAGGTTTGGAGCCCATTACCTCAGGCCAGGTGAAATGCCAAGTCTTCAGTCTCAATCCCTTTTGCTCAGTGGGAAAGGAGGTGGTCCAGGTTCCACAACCCCAAACAAAAATGCCACAGACCCAATAAGTGGCAAGAGAGTTCAGGCTCCTGGAAGAGGGCAAGCAGCCAGAAATGGAAAAGTCAGGGCAATCTCTCCCTTCCAGTTCCGTCTCCAAGCCCCAGGGCCTTATAACCTTCTCTGATGCAACCATCCGTCCAGGTACAAGAGCCAAGGGCATGACTGTGGCCCACAGAGCCCCTATGGCCCAGCACTACAGCTGGCTCACATGACCTGAGAGTCTGGCAGGGCAAGAAGCAAGAGTCCCAGAAAGAGGAATGGCAGACACTGTCAAGATGAGAATGTGCCACACGTACTTCATGTGGGAAACTGGGCAGAACGAACGTCTCTCTGCTTCACAAACGAGGAGAGGAACGGGAAGGGGCCTAAGTGGGCTGCTCATGGCCACTGCGATAACTGGAAGAGCATGACTGAGCACCAGACCTGACTGTGTCTGTGGCCCCCAATAGCAGTACTGCCTGCCACAACATGGGGAGGGGAGAGGGTGCCCAGACCCAGAGCCTCAGAGCAGGGCTTGAAAATGCTGTGAAAACTCATGGAAATTGCCCATGTTGGATATTTCCTACAAATGGAATCAACAGTACGTTATGTGACCGGCTTCTCTCACTGGAATGCTATTTTCCAGGTTCCTCTTACTGGTTGATTATGTATATGCCACAACTTGTTTATCCACTCTTGCTGATGGGCAGTTGTGTGGGAGGAGGAAATGGCAGTGATTACTTAATGGGTACAAAGTGTTCTTATAGGGTGATGAAACAGTTTTGAAACTAGCGAGAGCTGGTGGTTACCCAACATAGCAAATACACTAAATACAACTGAATCGTTTGCTTTAAAATGATTAATTTTAGCTGGGCTCGGTGGCTCAGCCTGTAATCCTGCGCCTTTGGGAGGCTGAGGTGAGTGGACTGCCTGAGCCCATGGGTTCGAGACCCGCCTGGGCAACTTGGCGAGACCTCATCTCTACAATAAATCAAAAATTAGCCGGGCGTGGTACCACACGCCTGTAGTTCCGGCTACTTGGAAGGTTGAGGCAGACGGATCACCGGAGCCCAGCAGGTCGAGGCTGCGGTGGCCAGGAGCGGCCACTGCACTCCAGTCTGAGCGACAGAGTGAGACTCCTACTCAAAAAAATAAAAAAATAAAAAGAAGGGGGGGTGAAACATAATACCTTGCTGTTTTATACGTGCATACAAAAACAGATCTCATCAATAAAAAAGGGGGTTTTTACTGGCCCTGAATCTTCTGTTATAACTGGTGATCTGTATTTAATTCATATAGTTGATTCCTATCCCAAATCAAAAGCTAAGGAAGAAATCAGCATAACCCACAAACCATTGTGAATTACTCCCAGCAGAGACTGGGAATCCCTAAGTATTATTTAGCCTGCAAATTTTTGCACCAAAGATCCCTTTATGTTAATCAAACTAATAATAACTTTTAAAAGGCCAAGAAAATAGTGAGGAATCTCCCTTTTTAAGTGAGACATTGTAGGGGCTCTACAGTTAACCTAATTAACTAAGACAGAGGAAGAGATGACTCAACAGATATGTACAGAAAAAGAGGATGACAAAAAAGCAAACAGATGAGACTTGAGTAGGAAATGGTCTTAGAAGCCATAGGTATGGGCTGAATGTAGCAGCTCTGAACTGAATGCTGCCTTAAGATTAAGGAAGGTCGATAACTAAGAAGAGACTTAGACTTGACTATGGCATTAACATCAGCTATTTTAAGCACCTGCTTTGAGGTAACTTTCAATAAAATGGTAATGATTAGAGCCGAAATACAGGGAATTTTATTAAAGGGCAGAGACCTTTCCTCCCATTCTCTTGTTCTTTCAGATTCTGGCACATCGGTAAATAAAAACTAGTATCTTGTAGTTAATTGGGTTGGGCAAGCAGAACAGGCAGCTTGACAGTCGCTTAGCCGGCACATATTTACATAAGACGGTCAAAATTCCAGCCAGGCTTTCTCAAAACTAGGGCAAAATTTTTTCAATTTATACTTATCCCTTCTTCCAGGTCATGTTAAAATAACTTCTTGGGTCAAGATGACAGATGCCTGTTTTGTCTGAAGAGACTTAGATGTTCATTCACTCATTAATATCAATTTGACAATTTTCTTGCTAAAGTAAAATAATTTTCATTTTTCTTCCTTCTCTGCCACAATCTGCCATCAGAATACAACCACAGAAAGACAAAATATATTTTGTTTAATAACAACCTAGACTGAGCACAGTAGCTCACACCTGTAATCCTAGCACTTTGGGAAGCCAAGGCAAGAGAATTGCTTGAGCCCAGGAGTTTGACACCAGCCTAAGCAACATAGCAAGGCTCCCATCTCTACAAAACAAAAACTTAGTCAGCCATGGAGGCATGTGCCTGTAGTCTCAGCTACTCAGGAGGCTGAGGTGGAAGGATCACCTAAGCCAGGAGGTCAAGGTTGCGTGAGCTGTGATTGTGCCTCTGCATTGCAGCCTGGGCAACAGTGAGGCCCTGACTCTAAAAATAAAAATAAAATAAAACCACCTAGACCAATGTGCATATGGTTAAATTGACATTTTCTTACTAAAATACACTTAATCCATTTATGCACTGCAATTTCTCATGCAAAGGTAGCTTCAAAGATATAAAAAAGGAATTACATCAGTATCATTCACCACTTGCTTTATTCAGACACTTGAGTGTACCTCTCTCACCAGAGCTAGAAATGGTCGTCTCTGTACATTTCACAGTAAAGAAAAACATCATTCACCAAATCTATGACCAAGGGAACTTTGAGGATTTCTTTAAATTGTAGCAGACTGCAGCCCAAACAGCAATGCCACATCCACAGTATGCCAGCTTCCTACCTACCCATATTCCTCTCTTCTTTAAAGCTCCAAAGGTTATTATCAATAAGATTAAATCTCACCTAGCAGAAAAATAATGACCCACATATTAATGTATAACTAAAACGAAAAATAAATAATGGGATTCTTAAGGACACCTTACTTTACCTGGGTTATAATTAGACCAACCTGTGGATAAAATGAGAGATTATGAGGCACCATGAGTTTCACCTGTGCCAGTCTCTTATCGTGATCAGCAGATTCCTCCCTTGAAATCTCCAATCTACATATTCAGTAGTTTTTTAAAGGCCACAGTGCTGATAAATCTCAGGTGAAAAGTATAGACAATGACCAACAAACCAAGATGCTATTATGCACTTCACTTTTGATAAACTGAAACAAAGATAAGCTGGCCCAACCTAATGAATGAGAGCATAAAACTAGAAGTTTGGTTAATATTAGTTTTGACACCATATATCGATTCCTCAACCTTAAGTTCCTTTGGAGAGAAGCCATGAGAGGCTGGAGTCCTCAAACCTCAACTAAGAATGAATCCTCTTTCTCCCCAATGTAAAACAGCAAATGTACCTATAAGGTGGAGTTAGCAAGGAGAGAAAAAGTTGGAAAGATTTCTAGATAAAACAGGGAATCACAGAAGGCAAACTAAAATCAATTGAAACAGGCCTCACAAAAGAGACAACAGCTGGAGGTCTTATAAAAAAAAACAAACAGAACATCCTTGAATGGGCAAAGTAAGGGAAGAGCATAGCAGCCCTTGGACTTCAGAGGAAAGTCCGCCAAGATGCGTTAAGATTCCCAGCTAAGAATGAGTTAGTCTCCATTCATGATCAGATTCTGCAACATGTGTATCCCAAAAGGAGTTCCACATGAAGATCCTCTTCTCTGCAACTCTCAGATGAGCACCAAAACACACGCCACCAATCTGCCGAACGCAGCTGGAACTCCTTGTCTGACCCGCACTCTCCCTGGCTCTCCACAGAGTGTTTGGTCTTTACCGCCAGGCTCGATTCAGGAGTTTCACCTGTGCCAGTCTCTTAGTGATCATGGTGGCAAAAACCAGGCCAAAGAGGACACTGCTGATTAACACATAGTCATAGTCATCCTTCAGGACATCAAACTGTTTGGATGGGTAGACTCGAGTTTGGTAAATGTCCAAACCATAGGCCACAACCTGGAAGGCAGACAGAACAAGAATTATGGAAGAAGCCACCAATGGTCCACATCACCTCAAACTCAGGTAAGGAGGGAAACGGGATTCTCAGCTACTTCCCCAAGGGTGAAATAAAGAGCAACTGTCACACAGAGTGACCGTGGGGAAGGTAGTGCAGACTGGGCTGGGGCCTCTACTCACCAAACAAGTGGACTCCAGGCCTGAGGGAGCTGTGTAGATACCTCGCATTCGAGAAACTGTCTGGTTATAGTTGATGAATCGCTCTGCGTGTATCTGTACATCTGGAGAATACGGGATCAGGTTCTCCTCTCTGCAAAACACCAGCAGGGACAGGCACTCTGAGAACTGCTTGTAAAGGGACCTCTTGGCTGCCCTTCCTGAGTCCTGGGAGGTTTCCAAGCTACATATCTAACCTCGAAATCTCTTTGGAGGTCTGCTTGCATTAGATAGTTAAAAATTTAGCAGCTGAATGTTAGGAAGGACTACAAGAAAGGAAGCTCTCTGGAAAGTAGGACTGAGGTCTGGATCCCTACCTTGTTCTAAAGGTTAAAAAAAATATAGACGACTGGCATTTCACAGCACACAGGGGAAGTCAGGGCCACACTGAACCACCAGGCAGACTCCTGCTCTTCACTTTAGAGCACCTCTCAGTCCCTGTTTCTCCTCTGCATCCTGATGATCACCCATGTCTCTTCCCAGCTTTAACCTCCTCTCTCTCATGTAGTTCTCCAAACCACACTCCTTTCCTTTCTTCATGCTCCCAAGAGAACTCAGGATGGAGGTGAGAGAATATGCAGAGATAGTGGTTGAAAATACAGAAATGAATACTGTGAACAAGTTGCTGGCTTGCCCACATGATCTAGCCCCCACTGCCTCCATGGCCTCATTTTCTAGCATCTTCCATCACTCACTGTTCCACCCACAGGCCTCTCTGCCCCCCCAAAAAACCCAGACATGCTTTCAGGACATATGCACACATTCTACACAGCCCTCCATAACCTGTCCCTGCTTTGCTTTTTCTCATTAGCATTTATGAGTCTCTATTTTACTATTTACCACACTCTGTTTTACTTGTTTATCTAATTTATTACCCACATCCCACCAAAACGTAAGCTCCATGAGAGCAGACTTCTTTGTCAGACTTGTTCCCTCTATATCCCCTGCCCTTAGCACAGCATGACAGCATACAGCACACTGAGGACCAAGCTTAGCCAGAGGTTAAGTTCAGTGAGGTCAGAGCCTTCAGCACTGCCCACACAGGTCTCACCTGCTTTGTTCTGTTGGGATCTCAGGACGGCGGGGATCCAGCAAGGCCTTAGGAAGGGAAAGGATTGCTCCGGAAGGCAGCCCAACTGCACAGAAAGGAGGATATTCATGAGAATCCAATCCCAGCTGAGGGTCAGTTACAAAGTGTCATTATCACAGAAATGTACAAGAGAGTGTTTAAAACAAAGAAATGGGTCAATGAGGCTCCCTTAAATAGCCAAAAACAGTCATCCAACAATACGCATGGGTCTGAATAAAGGTTTTGAAGATAATTTTTTTTTAAATTTATTGTAGGTCTCATAACTTGATGAGGTCTCATCAAGTTGCCCAGGCTGGTCTCGAACCCGTGGGCTCAGGCAATCCTCTCACCTTGGCCTCCCAAAGTACTGGGATTATAAGTGTGAGCCCTGTGCCCGGCCAATAATTGTTTCTTAATGTGTCATCCTGAGACATCAGAAAATAAAGTTCTAGTATCAAGATATGGGTAATGATAAAAGAGAAAAGAGTGGAAGGCCACTTGGATCTCTTCGTCACTCCCTCCACCAGGGAGTCTCCTTCCCATTGAGCAAACACAGGTTGTATGTACCACTGCAGTATGGTTGCCAGGGAGGGTGGAGGACCAGGCATCAGCATAGCACCGGTCTCAGTAATGGTGAGTAAAGCTGATAAACTGCTGGCCGGGCCATCTTCCTCATATTTGAGAATACAATGGTAATAACAAGTGCCTGGCAGAGCTGAGACCCAAATGTGCTTGATAAATCAACTAGGTGCAGGAAGCTGTAAACAGAGTCCTGAACTTAGGATACATAAAGATGAGATCCTAAACCCTGCCAGTTTCCACAGCCTGTCAGCACAAGCCAGCTATGTTAAGAATGTTATCAGGGACCAGGCATGGTGGCTCACGCCTGTAACCTCAGCACTTTGGAGGCTAAGGTGGGAGGATCGCTTGAACCCAAAAGTTTGAGATCAGCCAGGGCAATATAGTGAGATCTTGTCTCTACAAAAAAAAAAAAAAAAAAATCAAAAATTAACAAGGCATGGTGACATTCACCTGTAGTCCCAGTTACTTAGAAGGCTGAGGTAAAAGGACTCCTCAGCCCAGGAGGTTAAGACTGGTGAGCCATGATCGTGCCACTGCTCTCCAGCCTGCGTGACAGTGACACCCTGACTCAAAACCAAAAAAAAGAAAGCTATCAAGGAGTGAATTTCTGAGCTAGGTGAAAACGCCAAACAGAAGGGAAGTTGTTCATCACAAACAAGGACTCACAGAGAAGTCAGTGGCAAGACTCAACTAAGGAACTTTCTCCACTGAAATACAGCCCTGTCACCACCCTTCCCTTACAGATGGCCAAACAGGACTCTGTTGGCAACACATCCCCTGCTCTGTCCCTCAGTGTGGCTGCTCAAGGGAAGCTGGTCACCCCAGAGGCCCCCCCAGACACTCACTCAGCAGGTGTCGGCTGGTGATGCCCCGCTCGGTGATGGTGGCCTCCATGGCACTGATGGAGGAGGGGAAGATGTAGGACTGCTGGAGCACCTGGGGCAGCTGGGGGCGGTCCAGGGAGCTGAAGGCGGTGGCGTTGTACTGCTCGGTGCCCTCATAGAGCTCCAGTGCAGTAAACTCATTGCGCCGAGCCTTGGTATTCCAGTACTGGTACTGCAGAGACAGAGGAGGCAGCTTAGGGTTAGCTGCTGCTGCTGCTGCTGGAAAGGGAAGTCACACAGGAAGGCAACTTTCCAATTAGCTACAGTTCCAGTTCCAGCAACAAATATCACCTTGCACCCCAGTTTTCTTCCTTGTTACCAAATTTACTGACTTTAGGGTAGGATAATCTAGGGTATCCAAAATTCACGACAAGACAAGGGAATTCTCAAGATCTTAGAAGTCCTAACAGTAATAGCTAGCCTTCGAGTCCTTAGTAGGGGAGGCATTGCTCTCAGCTAGCCTGAAGGTGACTGACATTACCCCTATTTCACCAGTAAAGCAACACAGACAGCATATACAACTAGGGCGAGGTTGTGCCAGGAACCGAAAAGAGGTTAAGATCAAATCTAGGGAGTCTACCTCCTGAGCCCAGCCCCCTAACCAACACGCCATCCAGGGAGCTGGGAACCCATGAAAACACAAAGCAGCAACTGGGTCTCTGGAAAGGACTTTAGATGCAGGAAGACCTCTGAAGCTACCTCGAGTCCCAGCGGCAACTCCTTACCACCACCCAGTTCTCTGAATGCACGAGATGAACAGGGCCCTTGGCTTTCTTCTGCACAGAGGAGTGTATGATGCGCCCAGTGATGCCATCAATGAGGAAGATGCCAATAAAGGTACGCTCATGGTGCACGTCTGTGCTCTCTGTCACCACGGCCAGTAGGTTGGGGTTCAGGCTCTGGGGAAAGAAAGAGAAAAGCACCTTCAAAACCATGAAGGTATATCATGCAATCACTGATGTCACTTCACTGCTCAAAACTTTCCAGTGGCTCTTCACTGTGCTCTACTCGGAGCCCTGGACAGGGAGGCCCACCTCCCTGGCAGAGGAACCAGGCTTTCTAGTTAGAAGAGCTTCCTACTAAGAGATTCTCATCACTGCACTGGTTCATGTCCGCTGGGTACTGGGGGCCTTGCGTTTCATTTCACCCTTGCAGAATCCCTATTATTATCCACATTTTGCCACTGAGGAAAGTTCTAAGGTAGTTGAGCAACTTCTCAAGTCACAGAGAGCAAATGGTAGCTCAAGATAGAATCTAGGCCTGCCCACTCACTGACCCGAGGACACCATTCTAGCAATGTTCTTTCTCTCCACCAAAACTGTCCTTCAAGTAAATAGTGTCTTCCCCTTTGCTAAAGCCAGGGGATGAGTCCTGGCCCTCATCTTGACCTGCTAGTGTCATGTGACACAGGTGATCACTTCCTTCTTCAAACACTTTTTCACCTGGTTTCCATAACATCTATTCACTGGCTTTCCTTCTGCCTTACTGGTCTCTCCTTCTCAGTCTCTTCTGTGTCTTCCTCCACATCCTCCCAGTCTCTTCATGATGAAACATACCAGGCAGCACACAGGCCTTGGGCATTTCCATCTATAATGCATGCACCCTTGCAGTGACCCCAGCTTATCTCATGGCATAAACACCACTTATGTATGTCCAATGTATTTATCCAAACCAGACTCTCTCTGAACTCCAGTCTTTACTAACAAACCACCATCTCATTCTCTTGTATGTCCCACCTGAAATTTACCATGCCCTAAACTACTGTTCCACCCCTGCCAAAACCTGCCCTTCCCTCAGTCCTTCCCAGTCAATGGCAACTTCCTGCTTCAGTGTCTCAGACCTAAAGCCACATAGTCATCCTTGACTCCTTTTTCTCTCTCTCCAGCGTGTGCACGCGCACACGCACACACACACACGTACACACACACCCCTACACACCTATCTCTTGGCTCTCACAAAGTATCCAGATCCTGATCCCTCCTCCCCATCTCCACGCTACCAACCCAGTTCCAGCCACCATCACCCCTGGATTCCCACAGCAGCCTAACTGGTCTGCTTTCCTCCTTGCCCCTCTACAGTCTAGTCTGGCCAAATGAGCCTGTGGAACCTCAGTCACTGACGTCACTTCTCTGCTCAAAACCTCCCAGTGGCCCTTCACTGCACTCCAAATAAAGGTCAGGGTAAAGCCTGTAATCTGGCCCTGTCGCCCTCTGCCCTCAGCAGCACCGACGTACCTCCTCACTTGCCCTTTCAGTCACCAGTCCTCCTTGCTGTTCCCTGAACACACCAGGCATGCTCTGGCTTTTCTGTCTGGAAGGTTCTTCTCCTAGATAGCCACATGACTTACTTTCTCACCCGACTCATCACGCAGTGCCACTTTCTCAGTGAGCCCCCCTTCATCACCCTTGCTCGCTTTCCCTCTTCCTGGCTTTATTTTTCTCTATAGAACTAGTCACCTTCTAACATACTAATTTACCAGCTGGGCAAGATGGCTCATGTCTGTAATCCCAGCACTTTGCGAGGCAGAGGCAGAAGTGCTTGAGCCCAGCAATTTGAGACCAACCTAGACAAGACCTCATCTCTACAAAAAACTAAAAAAATTAGCTGGGCATGGTGGCACATGCCTATAGCCCCAGCTACTCAGGAAATAATAATAATAAATAATAAATAAATTTACCTATTTATTTTTTATTAGCCTCTCCCAGCTACAATGACAGAAAATTTTGTCTGTTTTGTTTACTGACATATTCCAGTGTCTAAAAGAATGCCTGCATCCACCTAGGGCTCATACCTCATCTCTGTGCCATTCCTTCCAAAATTCCATAACCACCACATAACCATGAGAAAAACATCAGACGAAGCAAGATTCAAAACATTCTACAAAACACCTGACTAGCACTCTTTAAAACAACCAAGGTCATGAAAAACAAGGAAAGAATGAAAAACTGTCACAAGAGGAGACTAAAGAAATCTGACAATGTAGGATCCTGGAAAAGAAAAATGACATGAGTGAAAAAACTGGTGAAAACTAAATAAAGTCTGGAGTGTAGTTAACAGTCAAGTACCAACGTTGGTTTCTTAGTTTAAACAAATGTGCCGTGGTCATGTAGCAAAAACTGGGTAAGAGGGATGTGAAACTATATGCACTATCTTTGCAGCTTTTCTGTAAATCTAAAATTATACCAAAATGAAAAGTTTATTTTAAAAAAACTAAAATTTGCATAATGAACATGAATCCAAAATGGCCTGTTACTAGCTGGCATTCTTCTCTAGCATATGAAAACACAGCTTCTCTTATAAAGGTAAAATGACATAATTATATATTTTTCTAGTGTAAGTCAAAATGTACTTTAGAATTTGTGGGCCAGGCCGCTTACACCTATAACACCAGCACTTTGGGAGGCGGGGGCAAGAAGATTTCCTGAGCTCAGTAGTTTAAGACCAGCCTAGGCAACTTGGCAAGATCTCGTCTCTACAATAAATCAGAAAATTAGCCAGGCATGGTGGTGGTGCACACTTATAGTCTTAGCTACTTGGAAGGCTGAGGTGGAAGGATCACCTGAGCCCAGCAAGTCGAGGCTGTGGTGGCCATGATCATGCCACTGTACTCCAGCCTGGGCAAGTAAGACTCTGACTCAAAAAACTAAAGTAAAAAACTTCAGTGTCCCTTAAAAAAAAAATCTATATTATTTTGGTCATCCTGAACAAGTTAAAACTGCTGCCAAATGGGAGGTATTCATCAATTAAGAATTCAATCTGCATCCATTAAAGTACAGAATAAAATAAGTAAATAAATAAATAAATAATCAAGTCAAAAGCACTAATAACATATAACACTAACTATGAGGCAGGCACTATTCTCATCATTTTACATGTTATCATTAATCTTTAAAACAATCCTCTGAAGTCAGTGCTACTACCTCTGTCGTATTGGTAAAAATGGAAGTTTCAGCAGCCTAAGAGAGAAAACAGCTAGTCCATGGCAAAGCCAGCTCTGAACTCAACATCCCAACAGAGGTTTGCTCTCTGCTATGCAGGTCACACTCAGTGAGGAGGCCTCCCCGTCGAGTTCCGTGGCTGCACTGCTCTATTCTGTGACACCCCCTCCACCTGAATCTCTGCTGTGCCAGATGGTGTAATTAACATTCACTACTATTGTGATTACATTCTCTCCCAGGATAGTCTTGCAGCGCACTAGTCGCCCTGTCTCCCTCCCTTTACCACTAACCAGAGTATGGGATCACAGAGATGGAGCTCTACCACTAAGTACAGTAAGAGCTAACATCTGCTGGATACTCACCCTACACCAGGTACTGGGCACGAGTATCTAATGTGATCATCACAACAACCCTAGGAGGAGGGTATATTGTGCCCGTTTTACAGACAATAAATTAAGGCTCAAAGGTATTAAATGACCTGTATCTACCAAGTCCTAGAGCCAGACTTCAGACTCTTGATTTCCTGATTCTAAAGTCCTGGCTCTGTGCCAGACCACTGGCCGTACCTTGTAGAGCACACTGCGGTCCCCCATCACACGGCCCTGGGAATGAACATGCTCACTGCTGCGCTTCCCCTTCACCGTGACAATCCGCTGTACTTCTGGGGGAATGGTCAGCTCCCAGCTCAGTTCAGTGGTGAGGTCCTAGGGCAGGGGCAAAAGAGCCTGAAATCAGAAGGGCACTCTTAGAACTGAAACAACTGGAGCCAGACAGGCCTGCAGTTCATCATTTGAAGCCTTTGTGTTTGAGATCAGAACTAGAAAAATGGCAATAAAGATCTCACATTTGAAGAAGTTTTAGAACTCTCAGTTTGATGAAGGAAGATATGAAAGCTAGTAAGAAGAGTACTCAAGAGTATCCCATTGTTTATCTGAGTAGGAAAAGTCCAAGGAAAATATACCATTTATTACTAAAATCTAAGATCCCTGTATATTGGGCCAGCAGTGAATGATGATGCTAGCAGGGACCTCAAAACACCTCCTGTATACTTCTTTATGGTCATAGGAAACTGGTAAATATACATTTATGGTTAAACACATTATTATACCTTTATCCTATGGAATTAGGAGCCCTTGGGGGTAGGGGTTGGTAACTGGGAAGGGACGTAAGGGCCTTCTGGGGAGCTGGTGTTGTTCTGCTTCCTGAAGTGATTACCATGTACACAAGAGTATTCCTTTTGTGAAGGTTCACAGTCATAACCTCATGATTGTGTACCTGTTTCCATATTTTACTATAATAAAAAATGGGTTTGTTGACAAAATAATGAGGTAGAAATCCTATTACATGAAAAAATCAAATTTAATAATAACAAATATAGGTCAATTCCATGTGAATGAGAAAAAAAATGTATGAGACACATATGTCCATACAGCTGCTGATACAGTATGATAAAGACACAGGATGGTGCGAGGAGGCCCAGCAAGCTGGCAACAGACTTCCCATCTGGGGAAGACAGCTGGGAATGGGCTGTGAGGGTCTGTTCACATTTTGCTTGTGAACTTCTGTACCAATGGAATTCTTTACAATGAGAATACATGTATTACATTTTTGAAATAATAAATATTTTATTAAACAAATAAGGCCGGTCATGGTGGCTCACACCTGTAATCCCAGCACTTTGGGAGGCTGAGGCAAGAGGACTGCCTGAGCCCAGGAGTTTGAGACCAGCCTGGGCAACATGGTGAGACCTGTCTACAATAAATCAAAAAATTAGTGAAAAAACAATTGTCCTTCCAAGTTGTTAAAAGGGGGCCTTGAAAGAAACTGTTCTTTGTAGATTCAGGGGCGTGATCTGGAGTGTGGGTGTCATGAATCAGTGCAGTCCTGAGGCTATCATCTGAGTAAATGGTGACCTAGGAAGACAAAGGAGGCGGAACTTTCTGTGGGAAGTTTGTCAGGTGTGGCTGTATAGTCCTTGACCTCCAAGTGAGTTCACTGCCTTTGCCCTCACTTGGTGGCTTTCTTCTTTGGGTATATTTTAGTGAGTTCTCATGTTTTCAGAGGGCTGTGACAATGAAGGCTTATTTTTTTTTTAAATTTTGAGTTGGAGTCTCACTCTGTTGCCCAGGTTGCAGGGCAGTGGCACGATCACAGCCACCACCCCTTGACCTGCTAGGCTCAGGTGATCTTTCCACTCAGCCTTCCAAGTAGCTAGGACTATAGGCCACACCTGACAAACTTCCCACAGAAAGTTCCGCCTCCTTTGTCTTCCTAGGTCACCATTTACTCAGATGATAGCCTCAGGACTGCACTGATTCATGACACCCACAC
>CAUYQG010122719.1:0-21592 GCA_963574415.1 Tarsius wallacei | reverse complement strand
GCAGCCTTGACCTGCTGGGCTCCGGCGATCCTTCCGCCTCAGCCTTCCAAGTAGCTGGAACTACAGGCGCGCGCTACCACACCCGGCTAATTTTTTGATTTATTGTAGAGATGAGGTCTCGCCAAGTTGCCCAGGCGGGTCTCGAACCCTCAGGCTCAGACAATCCACTCACCTCAGCCTCCCAAGGCATGGGATTACAGGCTGAGCCACCGAGCCCGGCATAACTCATCTATTAATTGACACCTTCTCTACAGTGTTGTAAAGAAAAATAAAAGAAGGATCTACTATGACAATTCTAGTCTTTATTTCTTTCAGATCTGTAATTTTGAACTGTCCTGTCTCTAAATATATATTAAATGCTGCAAGATTGTGGGGTGTTTAAGAAGATGCCCAAACTAGAGCTTAGTTTTTACTTTATAATGTGAGGATGGACTATTTTACGTGGTAACGCATGCAAGATTTTTCTTCATGATTATACAACTGCCTCACTGTTATCGACATATTCTCTCAACCTATAGTTTTGGATCATCTTGTGATATTAGGTTCCATGGAGATAAATGTTACATCACTTTCCTCATTGTTTTGTATAATATATATATATTGAGTTAGAATCTCACTCTGTCACCCCGGCTGGAGGGCAGTGGCACGCTCCCAGCCACCACAGCCTTGTGTATATGTAGATGCAAACAATTCTCATTCAAACCTAGATGAAAATGTACTATTCTTTTTTAAGAGTGTGTTTTTATTTAGACACGTATAAAGCATTATGATGGAATTCAAATACCTCTCAAATGCCTTTGAAAAAACTATAAACAATTGCCTATTAGTCTATTATGAATCACTCAGGAGCATATTGGTATGGTCACTTTTTTCATAATTTACCTATGACTTTGCATGAAATTTAAGCTGAAATTTGAATAAATGCCATCCATATGAAGAAAATTTTAAAGAAAATAGTTCATTTAGATATTTGAAGGTTTCACCAAAAATCTCGTTTTTCACATGAAAAATGAAAAAACTAATTTTAAACATTATAACATTAACATCTTGGAATAAAGTGACTTAAATGGACTCATTTAAAATCTCCTGTGTGTTTGTTTCTGCATGGATTATTTTACTAATAGTTTGGGCAAGCAGGTTTTAGTCAAATAAATTGGTTTTAACATTTTTTTCTAAATAATTAAAATCATTGTTTTCATGGTTCTCAAGTTAGCCTTTTAATTGCTTAAAAATGAGACAGTTTCTTATTTACACACACACACACACACACACACACACACACACAGGTGAGTGGGTAGCAGAGAACTTGGACACAGCTCTCTGAGGGATAAGATACAAAATCAAAGAAATTGCATCTTTCCTCTCTCTGATTTTGTAGTTTTTGCATTTATGATATTAACACGATGTGAGTACCAGTACTTTCCTTTACAACAATGCATCCATCTAGATTCCTCTTGATTCTATAAAGGATAGAGAATCATCAGCTTTGAAGTAATGAGTTCACCAAAAAAATTCAAAAATAATTTCAAAGATACTATGTGGCATATCTTATAGGGTGAAGAATGCTTTCAATAAAATCTCAGGTTTGCTAGTCTTTTTTAAAGCAATGCTGGAGATGCTACTCTTCAAAACAGCGATTAGGAGTTTGATGCTTTTGCTAGAAAATGCCTTTTTGAAGTCTGACAATAAATAATTTTTGAATAAAAATGAGGTAAATATTTGCAAGACTGCATAGATTTAAGCAAGCTCATTTAAAAGTTTTTATTGTGAAATGTACATACTAAAATATATGCACAGAGTTTAAAGAATAATAATAAAGCATATACTCCTCCACACATGATTAAACTAAGAGATACTTCTAGTCTTCTAGGACATCTGATATACGACTTTTTCTTAACTCTAGAGCTAACACCCTCTTAACTTTTGAGTTACACTTTCACTCTTACTAGCAATATTTACCTGTGTCCATAAGTATATATTACTCAGTTTTTCTGTTTTTGAAATTTACAGAAATTTACAATCAGTATCACGATGCAGATATGAAACTTAAGTGGACGCATCTAGTAGTATTCATTTTCATCAGCGTGGAACATTCCATGTGTGCATACAAATATTTTAGCCGTACTATTAGAAATCATACAAATTGATTCCTGTTTTGTTTGATTGTTTTGTATCAAGAAGAACGTTCAGAGAAACTTTCTTGTATATGTCTCCTGATGCTGTGGCATAGATTTGCTGTCTTGTTTTGTTAACTGTATTAGTAATATCAGTTTATTTTCTAAAGTTGTTCTACTTTATATCATTGCAATTTGTCATTCTCCTTATGTCATTTCTTTCACAACCAGACAAGATATTGTGTGGCTTTTAATTTTTGTAAATCTGATGGTTATAAAATTGTGTATTTTTTTGTGAGTTTAATTGACATTTCCCTGGTTGCCAGTGAGTTATGTGGTAATGTCCATGTTTATGAGCCATTTGTATACCCTCTTTTGCAAATTGTCTATGTATTGTTTGCCAGTTTCCCATCTTTTTTGTTTTATTATCGAATTGTATTTGTATCTATGCATTCTCCATACTAACTTTTTGCTCATTATGTATATTTTATTCAATTATATATACATATGTTAATATAATTGAATAAACAATTTTAAAAAAATAGAACATCATTTAATTCTTTCAAAATGCTTACAATTTTATTACTTTTAATTTCTTTTATCTTACCAGCTAAAGCCTCAAGTAAAATGCAGACTAAAAAATTTTTATACTTGCCTTGTTTCTGATGTTAAAATACTGTAAATACATCAAAATTTTACCATTTGATATCATGCTTGCTGTAAAAATTTTTAAGTGCCTCTATTAATATAATAATTGTATTAGTAGTTTCTGGTTTTTAGTCTAGTAGTTGAAATAATTGTATTAGTAGTTTCTAGTTTTTAATCTAGTAGTTGAAATTTATTACACACTTCAGAATAAGTTGAGATGTTCATCTTTTCTACTTTTTAAAAAAAACCAATTGTACTATTTTTATTATAAACAATATTAGTTCTCTAATGTGGAACACAATTATGATACAGTATCCTTTGCATGCAATTACTTTTATTCACTATTATATTTAGTATTATTGCATCTGTCTACATTTGTGAATTTTCCTGCTTTTTTTGTTTTTATGTTTATTATTTGTTACTGTATCTTTATTATCTTTATGGTTATTTTTATGTTACTGTATCTTTTTATGTTTGATTTGTTATTTGTTACTGTATAAACAAATTATCCCAAAACTTCGTGATTTAAAACAGAAAGTATTTACTATTTTATAGTTCCAGATGGCCAGGAAACTGGATGCGGTTTAGTTGGGTTCCTCTCACACAAGGTTTCATCTGAAACTTGACTTGAAGATGATCTCCTAACAAGTTCACTCTTGTGATTGTTGGCAGGATTCAAATTCTCATGGTCTGTTTGACTGAAGTCTTCAGTTTTTCAGTATCAGTTCATTGATGAACTCTCTCAGTTCTTTGCCAAATGTGGCACAACACAGCAGGTGACTTTCCAACAGATCCAGGGAGAGAGAGAAAGGGAGGATGAGCAAGGTGGAAACATTTGTTAACCTAATCTCTGAAATGACATCCCATCACTTGTGCAGCATCCTTTGTTACACATTCAAGGAAGGGAAAATACACAAGAACAGGTATACGAAAGTAAAACTAGAAGCTATCTTCGAGCTGCCTACCATAGGGATTTAGTTTATTTTAAACATATATGTAATATAATATAAATATATGCATTCAGCTTATTTACTTTATTTACTCTTTTCAAAATTTGCTGTGTATCTCTTCATTTTAAAATGTATGCTGCCAAGTGTTTAATTTCTTGCATTTTTAAACAAAACACTACATTTTAAATCTCTAGATTGAATGTTTGCATTTGTTATTTTTCTTTTTACTTTCCTTAGTTTCTCTCTTAGAATTTTTTCTTTCTTCTATGTGTTTTTGACTGCTTATCTTATTTTCCCTTCATTTGTGGTTTTGCAATTATGTATTTCCCTCTAAGTATTACTTTCATCAAATCCCACAAGTCTTAATATGTATTATTTTTAATTGTTAATTATGTTTCATAATTTTACAAATTTCACCAGGGTTTCTCTTTTAATTTGTATTTGTCGAAGCTTTTTTTTTTTTGAGTTTTTTGAGTTGGACTCTCACTCCGTCGCCCAGGTTGGAGTGCAGTGGCCCGTGCTGGGCTCCAGCGACTCTTTTGCCTCAGCCTTCCAAGTAGCCGGAACTACAGATACGTGCCACCACTCCCAGCTCATTTTTGGTTTACCATAGAGATGTGGTCTCGCCAAGTTGCCCAGGTTGGTCTCGAACCCGCGGGCTCAGGCAATCCACTTGCCTCGGCCTCCCAAAGTGCTGTGATGACAGGCTGAGCCACCGAGCACAGCCTGTCGAAGCATATTTTTAACTCTCGAAATAAAATATTTTTTTTAAAAAAGTATCTATCATGTATTTTGAACTTAGTTGCATTGGAGTCAGAACGTGTGTTCTGCATAAATTCGAACTTAACAAATGATTGAGTGCAGCATTATGGGTCAGCATATTGACAATCATTGTTTGGTAACAGTTTGCACAAAAGCAAAAAAAATGGGCTGTCTTAGTTTTTTTGTGCTGCCATAAAAAAATAGCCAAGCCTGGGCAATTAATAAAAAAGAGATTTACCGGCTTACGGTTCTGTAGACCATGCTACAAGCACAGTATGGGCATTTGTTCAGCTTCTGGTAAGGGCCAGTAAGGGCCTGGGCTACATATCTTCCTGGCAGAAGGCATGGGGTAGGGGAAGCTGGCATGAGATCAAGGGTGCCAGAGGAAGAGAGAGTGAGGGGTGAGGTGCTAGGTTCTCTTAAACAACCAAGTCTTCTGGGAATCAAACGTGAGCACTCACAACTATGTGAGGACCGCACTCAACTATTCATGAGGTCTCCTCCCCCTGACCCAGACACTTCCTGTAAGGTCCCACCTCCAGCCAGGGGGCAGGGGGTTTGTGGGGCAAACAGCCAAATGACATCGTAGGTATTCTCCATTCAATGGACTCAATCTTTTATATATGTTTGTTCCATGTAATTCAAAATAATATTTAAATCTATAATCTTACTGACTTTTCTAGGCCTAGTGTGGTGGCTCATGCCTATAATCTCAGCTTTCTGGGAGACTGAGGCAGGAGGCAGCCAGAAGTTCAAAGCCCATCTGGGCGGCATTGCGAAACCTCTTATGTACCCCCCCAAAAAATAAAGAAATAAAATGAAAAGAATTAGCCAGGTGTGGTGGCATGTAGTCCCAGTTACGTGGAAGCTGAGGTAGGAAGATTGTTTGAACCCAAGAGTTCAAGGCTGCAGGGAGTCAAGACCGTACCATCCCATTTCAACTTGGGTGATAAAAAGTATGCTAGCAGGATTTGGAGACCCCCACATTGGTGCTAATCTACCAGATCTTGAACCAGCATACTGTTCCCTGGGGGAGGAAAGAACACAGGGGAAGTTAACACTTTCTCTGCTTTTAGCCTCTTGTCAGGAACCCAGCTGAGTTGGAGAGAAGACACAGGGCTGCCAGGTGTCAGAGTCGTCAATTAAGGCAGGAAGCACAAATGGAAGTGACAGTCAAGCCTTTATTCACCTACTTCAAAAGTCTACCTAGGGGACCAGAGGGAGTCAAGGGGATCCTGCCTGCTGTGTAACGCTAAGCAGGTCACCGATAACACTGAACAGGTCACTTGCTGTGGTACAGCGAGACATTGAAATCTCAGAAGAGAAAGAACTGTAGAGTCCTTGGGTGTACTTTTTCCAGCATTCTGAAAGGACCTTGTAGCACAGGTGTCCAACCTTTTGGCTTCCCTGGGGTGCACTGAGTAACATTTTTGACTTCATGAGCTGCAACGAGTTTAAAGGAATTAAAAAATAATGGGCCATTGCCTTACTAGACTGTTGTGGCCATGTGCTCTTGGCTTTGGCCCCCTCCCCTACCTTGGGGAGGTGAATCTCCTTTCTCTCCCTCTCTCTCTCTCTAATTTACTTTCTAAATAAACTATATTTTTTCACCTAATAATAATAATAATGAAATAATGATAATAAGTGAAATAAATAAATAAAAACAAAAACTTTACTGAATTTTTCTGTGCGCTTGCACCTTAAGTTACTAAAAAAGGGATACTGATATTTCTACTGGTGCTTTAGTCAATTTTTCCTCATAAGTGTCAATTATTTCACTCAGTAGTTGAGGAGGTGATGTCAGGGGACTCCAGTATTGAAAATGTAACATCTTCCTGGTAAATTGAAAGTTTTATCATTATATGGTAATCTGTTTCTCTCTAGGAATTCATTTTACCTTATCTTGACCGCTCCTATCAGTCACATAAGCCTGTAATTTAGCTGCTCATTAAAATATTTGCTAATCTCTGCAGCTTGAGGGTGACAAGGAGGATGGAAAGTTCATGGTATGTCCCATGTTGGAGCCCACTAATGTACAGCTTGGTCACAGATCCAGGCCTGTGACCAGAGCCATTGTGCTCGGGAAACCCTGACAAGAAACAAATGTGGTCACGCTTGTATCTTATGGCCTGAGTCAGTAGCCCAGAGGAAGTGTCAGCTGAGGTCAGGATCCAGTGAAACCTCTGGATGGAGTGAAAGGTCCAATTATGCCAAGAATGCCCTGGCCTTTCTCTTGTGGAATCTGCCCCTGGGTGTTGTATTGAGCATCGGCCAGCAACAAGGGCACAGTTTCCCTGTTGTTTCAGCATCCTCTGATGACAGTAGCAGTTCATAGATGTGGGCCCAGTCTAGGATGGGCTCGAAATTTCCATGGGCTGCCCTCCTGCCTATCCAGGAGGCAGGCAGTTGCATATCTGTTTGCTCTGGTGTGGAAGACACGTCTGTCTCCACATTTCGCTGACAAGAATATTCTACTCACCGGTTATGTTTCTCCCGGTTGGTGCAGGGGTGTCTGGTACGTAGTCACATGAGTAACAAAAGACTCATAAGGAGCAGAGTTGATTTTTACCCAAATGTCTCCTCCTCCAGGGGGGCTTATTTTATGAATATCTGTCTGAGGTTTGCTGGTGGCTCCACCAAACAGCAAGGTTATTAACTCTAGCCATGAGTCAGGTAGGTTCAAAGTCTTCCACGTGACTTAGGGTGGTCCTAGTCGCAGCAATTACATCAGAGCTTAGTGGCAACGGCTAGCAGCGGTGTACAGAGTCAACACATCAGTATCCACAATACATTCAGCAGTAGGGATCTTAATCACAGAGGTTTGTAATAACCAAAGGTATCCACCCATAGTTTGTCTTGATTTCTGGTGGTGGTGTCCTCAGACTCAAAAACACACAGACTGCAGGGAATACAGTCACCTGTGTCCATGCTCAAGACGTGCAATTTTCTTTTATCTCCTCATTGAACTTTAACCTTGGTAAAAGGCCTCTGGTATTCCCCCACCCACCTCCCAAGGAAAGACAACCTTTGTGGTTTCAAGGGTCACCTGGTAGAATTTGGCCACGAGTTTTCCAGGGCAAGAACTAGCAGAGTTGGGTAGAATAGCCAGTTGGGGGTGCAAAACAGTTCTGTGACCAGGATGCTCATGGGAGCAGTGTAGGGTGAGCTAATGAGAGCAGAGCAGGGCTTCTGGGGGAAATCGAACTAAATCTCTGAGGCAGGCATGTCCATCCTGTGGCCTGGGGGCTCCATGCAGCCAGGACAGCTGGTAATGCGGCTCCACAAAATATTTTAGTGTCATGCGTTTCTTAGCGTTTATTTTCTTTGTGTCCCCATGAGTAGTTCCATTTTTGAAGCTCACAATCACATGTTATTCATGGCGTTGCTTTTTGGCAGTACATACATTTGTGAGCAGCTGTTTTCAAGGAGAAGCACAAACAAGGAGGAAGCACAAGCATGAACATTTATGACCAGCACCTTGGGAACTCACTAATAATTCCGACCACTTGCATCGAACCAGACACGGATAGATTTGTTTTACAAAAACAAGGCCACATTTCCCACTAGTTTTAAATTGCTCTCATTTTCCAAACTTTATAATGACAAATATATATACGTAAAAGAAGTTTTATTGTGTATATACATTAGCTATATTATATAATTTATGTGTGGCCCAAGACAATTCCTTTTTACTTGTTGCAGCTCAGTGAAGCCAAAATGTTACTCAGTGCTGCCCAGGGAAGTCAAAAGGTTGAACACTCATGCTCCAAGGTCCTTTCTGAATGCTGGAAAAAGGGTACCCAAGGGCTCTACAGTTCTTCTTCTGAGATTTCAACACCTTGCTGTACAACAGCACGTGACTTACTCAGTGTTATTGGTGACCTGCTTAGTGTTACACGGTAGGCGGGAGCCCTTGATTCCCTCTGGTCCCGTTGGTAGGAAGCTTCAAGCAGTGGTTAGGAAATTGCTCTTCTAGTGTTTGCGAAAACCTTCTGCTCAATCTTGAATCCAATTCACCAGATCCTAAGTTGGAGATTCAGGAATTAAGGTGAAAGACCAATAGTCTTCCTCAAAGGCTAACAGAACAAACCTCTAGCCTCCTCTGAGAACACCCCATGGCTTCTGCAAGCACTTTTCGGCCCCCACCGTGAGGGCTGGTGAGGCATCCACAGGCTCTGCCAGCACTTCTCAAGGCCTGTTTGTCAAGTGCCCCCTGGGGCCCTCAGACTCTTGCAAATGATCCCTAGAAGGCTCCAGGAACTCTGAACACCTCCCAAATTTGTCCTATGGGATCTTCAAACTTGTGTTCTTCCAGAGCTTAATAAACTACCCTGTTCCCTGCACCAATTTGTCAGAAACCCAGCTAAGTTGGAGAGAATACACAGGGCTGCCAGGTGTCAAAGTAGTCAATTAAGGCAACAAGCAGAAATGGAAGTGACAGTCAAACCTTTATTCACTTACTTCAAAAGCATAAGCAAGAGGCGAAAATCAGACAAAGTGCTAACTTCCCCTGTTTCTTCCCCTGCCTCCTGAACAGTATACTGGCTCAAAGTCTGAAGATTAGCACAGATGTGGGGGTCTCTAAATCCTGTTAGCATACTTCTAAACACTCTTTAAAAAATGTGATGAGCAGATACTAAAGAATTACCAGGTCAAAGTCTAATAGGTAGCAGGGATCCAGGAAGTACCCCCAGACTCTTTTACCCTGAGAGAGTTTGTACAATGTCTAGAACCTAAGCTCTGTGTTCATGGCCTCATGTGGCATGAAGGCAGAAACAAAAGCCAGCATTCCTCTAAGGTACAGTGTATAAACATAGACCTTTTTCCTCAAAAGTTGGTACACAAAGTTCTATCTATCAAGTTCATCTTCATTCTAAGTTTGAACTAGAAATAAAGTCCAGCAACCCTACCTTCATATTGTGAAAGCTATCTATAAATGTGTCTTGTAGTTAATCAACACAATGGAGAAGTTTTTCAGGTATGTAACTTCAAGTATAGAAGTACATATTTGAATCCCAAGTTCAAATGCCATGGGTAATCGGGAAAAACCAAAAAAAAAAAAAAACAAAACAAAAACAAAACGCGAGTTAATTGTTTAGTTTAAAGTAATACTAAACCAGTAGTGCATTCAGATAATTAACATAATGCAAATAAAAATTCCTTAAAGGAAAGAAGGCAAAAGAAGCAAAAAATAAGTAAAATAAAAGACAAACAAATGAACAGAAAATGGAAACAGTCAAGGGAAGTCTTCAGATATTTTAATTATTAGTACCACTATATAACAGTAAGGCTTACTAAAGCTAAATGATGAGACTAGAGCTTGAAAATATTGGTAGGGAGGGGATATCTTTTTATTTCCAAGTTTGAGGAAAAAAAGGAAAAGCAAGTAAACATCTTTAAAAATAAATATCTAATTAAAATACACAACTCTAATAACATATGCTGTTGAATGGAGGAGGGCATTAACCTTTTTTAAATTTCATGAATTATCCAAGAGGATGGTGAAGGTATTAATTATTTCTAAAGTTTGAATCATTAAGCATATATGTGGAGATGCCTATAATACTAAAAAAGATAGTCTATTTCACTGCTAAAACTAGTAAATTGAAAAAAAAATGCAAGTAGGACAGTGTCTGTAGCTTTGCCAACTCAGGATTGAGTGCAAGTAACATAGAATCACCAGGATTCTCCGGAGGCTTTTCAGATTCTTCTCTGTCCTTTGGTCAGCAGTCTTAGTCTCTTTGTGGAGGAACACTGGTGTTACAGCAGTGGCATTTAATGAGGATCTTGATCCTGCACAGAAACTCTTCTTGGACAAAGTTAGAGAATACAAATCTAACTGACAGGTGTCTGGAGGATGTGTGGATACTGACCCAGAGTATTAGCAAACACCAAAAGGGAGCTTTTTAAGTTTAAGCAAAAGTATGGTAAAGCACACCTGAAGACATTCCCCAACTTCATATTTGAAGTCTTTGAAAAACTCAAGGCCTGAATAAATAAAGTAAAATTAATCTGGTAATTTGTCATGGATTAATTGTATAACTAGTCAGAAATTTCAGAAAAAAAAATATATAGGTCACAGCTGTCAAATGTTCTTTTAATTCTGGTTCTAAATAAATTATTTGGTGATGTTGAAAAATAATGCAAGCACATGAGCTAAGGAAACACATAATAGGACAAATAGAAAGTAGAAATGTTTGAGACTCAAATGATAACCAATGTAGAAATAAAAAAAGACAACATCACAGATATTGTAGATATCAAGTAGATGATAGTTTATTACAAGGAGTTTGACAAATCAGTTGGAAAACTTACATTCCCAGGATAAATTTCTTTAAATATAAAAATATGACTAAAGAAAAGATAGAAGTCGTAAAATTTATGACGAAAAAAAGTGTTCCAGACGAATTCCACAAAGACAAAACCCCAAACACTGAAGATGCAAATCATTCTAAACTTACACAACATTTTTCAGAAAATACAAAGACAAATTTCTAAATCATCATATAAAGATTGCATCATCTTGACACCCAACTGCACAAAGATAATACAGAAAACGAAATGTACAGCCAATTTCACTCATGAGATAAGACAATATGTTAGCAATATGTTAGTAAATAGAATTTAGCCATAAGATATAAAAATTATTAGCAATATGTTAGCAAATAGAATTAGCCGTATATCATGTTGAATTTGGGTTTATACCATGACCAGAACGTTACTGAATAGTAGAAAATAAATCAGCAGAATGAAATCACTCAACAAACTTAACTATGCAGATAAATGTTTGCATGCAATTCACCACCTATTCATGGAAAAAAAAATCTTTAAACAATTGGAATAACATAAACACAAAATATTTAAATTAGTACAGGATATGACCGGGAGTGGTGGCTCAGTCTATAATCCCAGCACTTTGGGAGACTGAAGCTCAAGGATTGCCTGAGCCAGGGTGTTCGAGACCTGCCTGGGCAATTTGGTGAGACCTCCTTTCTACAATAAATCAAAAAAATAAGCTGGGCGTGGTGGCGTGCACCCGTAGTTCCAGCTATTTGGAAGGCTGAGGCAGAAGGATCACCTGAGCCCAGCAGGTTGAGGCTGTGGTGGCCATGAGCATGTCACTGCACTCTAGCCTGGGTGACAGAGTGAGACTCTGACTCTAAATAAATAAATAATAAAAATAAATTAGTATAGATTATGTCTAAGAAATCTTAGCATAGATAATAGGGGAACATTAAAAGCTTTCTCTTTAAAATTGAGAATGAGAGGACACCCAGTGTAATAACACAAGAAAAAGAAAAATAGACACATTCTTAGGATTTAAATTAATGACTAGAAACATAATTATCTGCAAATGAGATGATCATGTATACAGAAAGCCATTGGATTTTGATTTCCATGCACCAATAATAAAGGAGTAAAATTACAATTAAATCCTAAGACTCTGTAAGTAATGCTTTCCCAGAAACAGACTTTAAGTCAAAGCCTCAGAGAGAAGTATTACCAAGAAAAAGGAAATCATAAGCCACATATTAGCAAAAATAGAATCTAACTATATAAAAAAAGAGATATTGTATCATGTTACATTGGGGCTTATTTCTTGATGAGAGTATGGAGTCGGGGAAGAAACACAAAGATGGTGAAGAAGCCAAGCCAGGGCATGGATTGAGATGAAGCCCACTCCTCAGCCTGGAAGCACTGGTACATCACTAAAAGCTGAGTTTCCGCCTTCTGGGTGGAAAAGGTCATCTTTCATATTCCCAGGCTAGTCAGCGGTTAGCTTTTGGGGTGGTGGTGGTGAATATAAATCTCCGAGGAATTCTGGCCTCCACACTGGCCAAGAGGCTCTATTATTCAAGAGTCATCCTGAATGTTACAGGTGTAAGAGCTGCTGGCCACAAAGTGTGCAGGCGCTAAGGATGAGGGTGCAGAGCCGGGAAGAGGGAATCCTCGCATACAAAGTAGATTCAAGAGCGTCCTCTACAAATAGCAGCCACACTGGTGCAAAACTTATCAATTACCTGAGAGATCATGAGATATTTCAAGATCTCCATGGAAAAATTATGAATACCCAAGTAAAATGTCACACATTGGAAATGTTTTAAATGCTGATTTTCTAATAGAGGTTTAAGGCTGTCTAAATGCCTTTTCAAGCTTGACAAGCAGATTCTGAAATTTACAAGAAAGAGAAAATGATGAAGAAGGGTCAGTAAACTTCTTCCATTGCCAGACACCAATTATTACTTTGCAGCTAAGGTGTTACGAAAGTGCACAATTGGTGAATAACAGTCATTGGAACAATTAAACAGAAACGGGATAAAATCAGTATATCATAATATATTAATATATAGTGATGAATTGATATGTCACAATAAAATCCATAGATCTCTTATGTATGGACTCTGAATATATGACACAATTGATCTTGTCAGATATAGGCAAAAAATGTAAAAATGAGTAGTTTTGGGTGGATATTGTTGCTATACGCATGAGTTTTTCATACACATTAAAAACAAAAAATCAAATTGACCTCTGTATCAAATCCCAAAACAATTCAAAATGAATCAGACTCAAACATGGCAAAAAGAATGTATTTTTGAAAAAAATATATTTCAAAAAATTGGAATAAAAAACAATTTTTAACTAGATGTAAAGCAGTTTCCATAATGGAGGATACTGATAATTGTGACTATTATAAAATTAAAACCTTCATTATCAAAAAATAGCACAAATAAAGCAAAAATACAACCTTATAAAGTCAGAAGGATATAGATCACCTATACGAGGGTAGACCCTCCCCCAAACCAAAATTTATTTATAAAGAATGTGTATTTATTTTTACATGTTTAAACTTCAGTCACCTTTAAAGTACTCCTCTTTGGATGTAATTCACCTACTGAGATGCTTCTCCCATTGCTCAAAATAGTTTCTGAACTTGTCAATGTTGATGCCTTTTAGTGCTTCTGCCATTTGAAGAGGTGACTCTTCCATATCAGCAAAATGTTTCCCTTTGTTGACTTTTTTCTTGGGGAAACCAAAACAGTCACTTGGGGTGAGCTGGGGTGAATAGAGAGTGTGGGATACAGGAGTCATACTGATTTTGAGAAATAAACTGAAAACACTCAGTGTGTTGTGGGCAGGTTGTTTGTGTAAATCACTCCTCATTAATTGAGCAGACTCTGAAAGAATCTCCCCAAAAACCAAAAAAATCACTGAATTCCAATGCAGCCTCTCCTAACAATGCTAGCTGGTAGACTGACGCTGATGGGTTTCTAGAACACTTCCCTAGCAGGGGAAGCCTCTACTACAAGGGGCCTGCCTTTCAAAGCATAACTTTGGTTATACATGTATAATAATATATACATATCTATAAGAAAAAAGAAAGACGTGCGAAATCCAAGTGGCACATTTAAATGTGATGGTTGACTTCAGTGACAATAAGTGAAAAGTAAATGTAAAGCGCAATTACAACCATCACCCACCAAAACGGAAGGACAAACAGTAAAACAAAAATCAAGAAAAACCTCTTTTTAAATGTCAGTAAAGATAAGGAACAGTGATGACTTTTGCATAGAGATAGGATGTCGATAGATTGATAGAATTAGATTGGGAGATAGTTTGTCAATATCCAGATAGATAAAAAAATGAACAAATATTTTAACATAGCAGTTTTCTGCTTTGGTACATAGTTTAAAGAAAATTATGCACGGATGTCTTCGAGAAAACACATTTAATCATAAATCTAGCACAAAAAAATTATCTGTCATATAGCAATCCATATGAATGAACCAAAAGTTTACACACACAATAATGAACCTTACAACAAATATAATTTTAAGGAAAAATAAGCAAGTCACGAGAGATCAGAGATAGCCTGAGCTAAAATATTGAGGTTCTTAAATGCGTAGTCAAACTATTAAAAAGAAATACATAAAAGCAATGCCTATGTGGCGGGTTACCCTCGATAGAAGGGATAAGAGTCTGTGATTAGACTAAGAACACAGAAAGTTACAAGTGTGCTCTTGATGTTGTACGTATTTCTTTATGAACATGTATGTTTTATATGTTACTGTATGTATCTAAAAACAAATCATCTCGTGTTTTCCATTTCCTATTTTATATGATAAAATACATACTCCTAAAACTTGCCAAATGAGGCCCTCCAAAATCTGACTTTAGGCTACCTTTCTTTCTTTTTTTTTTTTTTTGAGTTGGAGTCTCACTCTGTCATCCAGACTGGAGTGCAGTGGCACGCTCCTGGCAACCACCGCCTCGATCTGCTGGGCTCCGGCGATCCTTCTGCTTCAACCTTCCAAGTAGCCGGAATTACAGGCAGGTTACCACACATGGCTAATTTTTGATGTATTGTAGAGATGAGGGCTTGCCAAGTTGCTGAGGTGGGTCTCGAACCTGCAGGCTCAGGCAATCCGCTCGCCTCGGCCTCCCAAAGTGCTGGGATTACAGGCTGAGCCACCGAGCCCTACCTAGGCTACATTTCTAATCTCATATCTATCTTTCTGTTAAGAACTCACTGCTTCTAACATATAAACACAATTCCATGACTTTCTTACTTCTCTGATATTGGCCTTGCCATTATTCTGACTACAATTTTCTTCCTGGGTTCTTTTTTAAGGGAACAAACTCTTCATGGTAAAAATCAAATACACGTTCTCATTCTTGCTTTCTCTAAAACTTAATTTATTTATTCATTTTTAAGTGAGAAAGTAGAATTTATCAAGATGACAGAAAAGCTCCCACAGTGGGAGGGTAACCCAGGGGGTTGCCTACTTCCTATAACACTTTAAATCAAAGTTAACTTTTTCATCTCTTTGTGTCCATGGTGGTTTGTATATCTTCTGTGATAGCATGTATTGTATTATGTGTAGTTACCTGTTTACATGTTTATATTCAAGGAGAAGACATGTTACTGACTTTGTACTCATATTAAAGCCTTCTTTGTCTTGGAATTACCTTCCCATTGAATTGTGTGTCTCTATACGAATGTTAAACCTCACTGCTAGCTGTTATGAAATTGTCTGAGTTGTGTGTTCTAGTGTATACAGTCACTGGCACGTGTTCTGAGTTTTTGTGTGTGGTACAGGGGTGTGAATGCAATAAATATGTATGTATAGGTGCATTGTTGTGTATGTTCTTTTGAGTGTGGGAAGTTAAAGGAAATTGTGTTGATAAAATTCAATATCTTCAAGGTAGAATTCTTTTAGATTTTGCCTATTGAACTGGAGGATTATTAGTCTTCCAGCAATCCGTTGGCTTTGCTACTCATTGTCACCATTGTAAATGTTCTGTTGTACATAGAATTTCAGGGAAATTAAAAGAAAAGGAGAACTGTAACTTAACTGCAATAACATTTTATTTCTTATTATGTTGATGGATCAAAAACATATGGATACTTATGGATTTTTATATTACTTAATGTATCTTTACTAGTAGAGAAAACTATCACATAAAGGACAAGTAATAACTGATAACAAATTAATTGAATATATTTTTTCATTTAAATACTATACAGATATTTGGGTCTATAACACTTTAAATCCAGATAGTTTAGAAAAGATCTTTGTTATTTCATCATATGCAAAATTAACATTGCCATGAGTTTATAAATTCAGTAGATTATGGAAGGCTGGGCAAAATTTTAACCAAGGTGCAAGATATGATTTTTCAACTTATATTTCCCAGAGCTCCTTTCTATGGTAAATGTACATATTTTTCACCATTGATCAAGAAACAGATCCCTTCCTCCCCAAAACAACATCTGCTGAAACAGATTTGTCTGTAGAAAGGGTTTCCAGAACTGAATTGCACTGTTCAAGCCATTGTCAGTATTCAACTAATAGCTAGTTCCATTTCTGGGGCTATATTTAAGTATTCATTCTTGATTCAAGTTGTCTTGTTCCAAATACAGAAGTGAATTTTTAGATGTCCTAACTAACTTTCAACAAACTTGTCATAGCCTACTGCCCAGTTCTTCCAGAATTGACCTCTGACTACTTAGATCGCACGGGCTGAACATGACTGAACATCTATAAAACCTGTTTGCTATTGTTCTTTTACATACACACGTCTTTCATATGCAAATTGACTATGAGCTTTCTTGAAAGAAACCATCGAGTTTTATTCCCTATTTTCTCCTTGGTGTTTATCCTGCCTGCGATGAGTGTTCAATCAAAAATAAATGAATATACAAATTAATATGATGACGAAATAAGATGATTACTGAAAACTGGCAGTAATACTTCTTAGGACCATGTTAGCTAACTTTATCAATAATGTGTTTATATTTATCTTGCATTGTATAATAGCAATAAGACACAGGTGGTAAATATCATGGTGAGAAAGGATATGGTTTAACTATATTTGAAGAAAGTCTAATAAGTTATCCAAAAAATCATATGTTATTAAATGCAGCATAACATTTTCTGGATCTTGTATTTTTCATTTAATGACACATTGTTTTGTGTAGCTGTTTTATAACATGCTTACTTTTGAATAAAACTTTTTGTTCTCTTATTTTTATTTCATGTGATGTCAATGCATAAAAATATTGCAAACAGCTCTCATTCTGCTGTGCTCTGAAGTCAGCAATTTGAGCAGCAAATGGGAAATTAAGTTTTATGTAGATTTCTGAAATTTTCCATGCTGAATAGTACTTATATTAGTTTGCTTGGGCTGCCATAACAAAATACCACAGTCTGGGTGGCTTAAACAACAGAAATTTACGTTCCCACAGTTCTGGAGGCTGAAAATCTGAGATCAAAGTGTCAGCAAGTTTGATTTCTCCTGAAGCCTCTCTCTTTTGCGTGAAGATGGATGCCTTCTTGCTGTGTCCTTACATGGCTTTTTCTTGAGTTTGTGTCTTATTGATGTCTCTCTCTGTATGTCCTGATCTCCTTGTCTTGTACGGGCACCCGTGCCCAAACTATTGGCCTAATTAAAAGATAATCTCCTCTTTAAAGGTTCTCTCTCCAAATGCAATCATATCCTGAGGTACTAGGGAATAGGGCTTCAACATATGAATTGTGGTATAAGTAGGTTATATAATACTTGAATACATAAATGTAAAAAATTTGAGTAAAATAAGTACAATTGTCTCCAGATTAAACTTTGTTTCAAGATTCTAAATGTAGATATGAATACACTTATAAGATTATTCTTATGCTTCTAAACATATATACATATATAGTCATGCACTGGAGAGTGACATTTTGGTCATCTATAGACCAGTTACAACAGTTGTTTCTTAGCATTATATTACAATATGGTTATCGTACCTTTACTATGCTTAGATGCATTTAGATACACAAACACATGCCACTGTCTAACAATTGCCTACATATTCAGTATAGTAACAGGTTTGTAGCTTGAGGCAACAAGGTATACCATAAAACTTAGGTGTGCAGTAGGCTATACCACTTAGTTTTGTCAGGACATCCTATGATGTTTGTGCAATAATGAAGTTGGCTAAGGATGTATTGCCCAGAGCGTATCTCATCATTAAGAAATGCATGATGGTATATACATATATATGCATAAATATGATTATATAAGTTTGAAAATGTCTACGAAATCACAAATTATTATTCATAAATTGAATATTACCTTAAATTTACAAAGCAAATATTTAAATTTATAATTCTATTTCATTTTTTTTCAGTAATTAACAGGGCAGACGAAGAAGTTGAACTCTCCATGCTTTTTCATCCTATTCTATACCCTAAGAGGTCAAGTTGATTGAGATTATCATCCTGGCTCCCTGGCCTTCTAGTTTCTCTGTGGGTTCTGCTATAGGATTGAAGAAAATCTTAAAGAGAGAGAGAGAGTGACCTTATGTATTTATTTACCCAGGCCCTCCCTACAAGGTCACTGTGGACTGATTGACAGCACTAATGAAGGTCACACTACTATCTCTCAGCTCTTACCTTTCTATCTGCCTGGTTTCCTTCTTTCTTAGTTTTTGCTCTCTCTGGATCCCAGCAATTACTTTATGTCTTTGCCGATTCAGGTCTAGAGTGACAAAGGTGATTTCCCCCAACCTCCTTCCAGCCCTTGGGTATGGCTCCATCTCTTGTGTTTTTTAAATTTGTCTCACTTTCATTATGTACCCTTTTATTAAACTTTTTCTCAGGTAGAAAAAAATAACAAGTTTAATTATGATTTCTTCTGTGTTTGCCTTTAATGTATGTTACATCTTATTTAAATGTATTTTTTGTATTTTTAAAAATGATATGTCATAATGTCATTCACTTTAGAATATATTTTTTATATTCACTGAAATAATTTTACTAATGTCTCTTTGATGTCTGAGAAAAAGATAAAATTTCTTTCAACAATAAAAAGTGTCTGAACAGCAAATGCTGTCAGAATTTAGAAGAAATTTTGACTAATTGAAATTCATACAAATTGATTGACTATGAAGTTAATGCCACCAGAAAATAAGTTAGTACAACTTTAAAGTGGACAGAAATATATCTGACTTGTTCTATTAGATGCAGAAGCTTTCTTCCCCACCTTGTCTCATTTGTTCTCTCTCTCTCTCTCTCTTATGTCTTGGATCTGCCCTATTGAAGTCTTACTCATCTTTAAGGAGTCATATTCATAAACGAATATTGTGCAATTTTTTAAATAGTAAATAAAGAAAGACAAAAATATAAGTATCTATCAAATATTTATAGCTAAATATAATGTAGAATAGTAATTTATGAAAAAATCATATAGCTTTAAAAAGAATAAATGGGACCTATATGTATCAATAGGGATCTATTGCAAAAATCATATCATTTAGTTGTTTACAAAGTTTCAGAAAAAATAGCATAGTCTAAAATAGCTTCACTCTCATTAAAAACAAACATGCAAAAAGCAAAGTATTAACCAGTATTTGTCATTGTGGATAAAAAGTGTAAAATTATCTAAAAGGATAGCACCCCAAATTGCAACTTTGGTCATCACTTGAAAAGAAGAGAAGGTAAGAACTTGTTGTGCTCCCTGGAGATTTTAGGTTTATCTAAAATATGTACCTTTTTTTTTTTTTTAACTAGAAGGGTTCCATGCATTATTTGCATACTTAAATTAATTTTAAAATTAATTGAATTTCCAAGTATAAATCTATAATTTCTAAGTATTATTTCTTATCCAGTTTAAACATTCTTACTTGTGCCCAGTATCCCTTACATAATATCATTTATGGCTATACATTATTTTTATATCACTTAAAATATGCTTTAATTTATTTCCATTTTTCTTACATTCCATTATAAGTAACAGATAATGCTATGGCTGATTATCATCAACCTCTTGTTATGAGCAATTCTCAGCCTAGGGTGGGTGCGTGGGAACCAAGAAAGAGAAATGTACAGTGTCAAAATATATTTAATATTTTAATAGAATTCTAAATAATACAAATTTCAGGAAGTGTCAGTTATGAGATCTTCAGTATTGATGAAGACATGCAAGTGAGGGACCCTAAGCAGGCTAAGAAATAGAAGCTTATGAAATGTTGCCATAATTATTCTTCCACAGGCTCGGATTGGTTAGCACTGGTTTCACACTTCTTCCATGGAATTCACTGTAGCAAAATCCCCATTCTTGTCCCACCAAGTTTCCTGGTTTTGAACCTACACTTGCTTTTCATTCAGAGAACAGTTCTAATTCTAGCATGACCTCTTTTCTTTTTTTCGCTCCTGTTTTTCTCTCTGCTTTTCTGCCAGTAACAATATTCTTCCAAGTCTTCTATTCTTAAATTCTTTACCATAGCCAAGAGCCATTTCTTTCTGTATAGGGTTCTAGTCTCTACACTAGGAAGCAAAAATAAACAAAGAAACACAATAATAAAGGAAAAAGAAGAAGGGAGGAGGGGGAAGAGGAAAAGGAGGAGGAGGAGGAGGAGGAGGAGGAGGAGAAATGGTGAAAAATAAAATAGGAAAAAATAAAAAGCATTTTTTTCAAGAATCCTTTTGGATGTGGAAAACAAAACGGCTGTTACACAGAAAAACAAGATAAAGTGACATCACCAACTTCAATGCTGTAACTTTTAGTATAAGGCAAAGTAAATCTATGAAAGTTTCCACATCTTATGAAATCGTTTTTTAAAAACAATTTAATACTTACGATTTTGTATTTGCATGTTTATGTGAAAAGAATTTGATATTATTTGGTGCTTCTTGATAAGAAATGACCATGTTTATCACCAGAAGCCGTGTGGACACTGAGTGACATTAGTGTTGAATGTGCCCCAGTGTAAAAGCTGTTCTTGTTTTGTCAATATCATAGTAACTAATTTTACATATAAAAGTCATAAAAAGATCAAACTAAACAACTGCTTTATCTCTATAATTATGATTTTATATAGTACTGTATGTATTCCCTGTTGCTAGTTGCTTACCAATGGTGTAGCAATATAGATGTGTGTTTGTATATACATACACACACACACACAGACACACATATATATGTAAGCTACTATAATTTGGAACCATTTGATAAAATCTTGATGGTTGTGGCAGTACCAAGAGGAATTGATTTATGTGACTTGTTCTGCATTTCCTGTACACAGTCTTATTGTTCTCCTTTTACAAATGCGCTTTGCTCCACTCATCAGCTAGTTCAATGGCCACAGGCATATTCTTGTGGCAGACAGCAGAAGCACAACAGGAACGGTGGCAACATGCCGAGTTACCAAAATTTTTGTCTTTCAACCGGCACCTTATGACTTCCATCCACATTCCATGGGCTTGGCCTGAAGTCGTTATCTGACCAAGCTTGATATCCATAGGATGGGAAAGCATACCTCAGCTTTAGTGAGAATCAAAGTCACAGGAATAAAAGACATGTATATACAATACTATTACAGACACAAAGTAAGGGCTTGTTCACAAGAATCTAATCTAGCACAGAGGTTACACAGCTCTACTTTCCTTCTCTGCCAATATTCTACCTGCTTCTTGCTGCTGATACATAGAGGTTCCATTGCGTACCCAGCTTTATGCAGCCAAGGAATGGTAGAAGTTCAACATTCAACTCAATAAATTCCTGAAAAAAAGAATTCTTCCAAAACTTGTTGCAGGTATATTCCTATCAAACTTAACAATATATTAAATGGTG
>CAUYQG010122717.1:0-11957 GCA_963574415.1 Tarsius wallacei | reverse complement strand
TGGATTGCCTGAGCCCGCGGGTTCGAGACCCGCCTGGGCAGGCGAAACATCATCTCTACAATAAATCAAAAAAAAAAAAAAAAAATTAGCCGGGCGTGGTAGCGCACGCCTGCAGTTCCGGCTACTCAGAAGGCTGAGGTGAAAGGATCGCCGGAGCCCAGCAGGTCGAGGCTGCGGTGGCCGGAAGCGGCCACTGCACTCCAGTCTGGGCGACAGAGTGAGACGCCAACTCAAAAAAAAAAAAAAGAATTCAATTCCACTGACAATAGCAGCTAAAATACTTAGGAATACATTTAACCAAGATGAAAGATCTCTACAAGGAGAACTATAAAACACTGCTGAAAGAAATTGTAGAGTACACAAACATATGTAGAAACATCTCATGCTCACTGATTGGCGGAATTAATATTATTAAAATGACTAAGTTACTCAAAGTAATCTATAGTTTCAATGCAATCTCCATTATACTACCATTGTCATTTTTCACAAAATTAGAAGAAATAACCCTAAAATTCATATGGAATTAAAAAAAGGGCAAAATAGCCAGAACACTTCTGAGCAAAAAGAACAAAGATGGAAGTATCACATTACCTGACTTCAAATTATTCTATAAGGCTACAATAACCAAAACAGAATGGCACTGGTACAAGCATGGACACATGGACAAATGGAGAAAAATAGATAGTTCATAAATAAACCCAAATACCTACAACCAACTGATCTTCAACAAAGCAGATAAAAATATACACTGGGGAAAGGAAACCCTATTCAACAAATGATACTGGAAAAATTTAACAGCTACATACAGAAAAATGACACTTGATCTCTTTCTCACCATATACAAAAATTAACACAAGATGGAGTAAAGACTTAAATGTCAGACCTGAAACCATAAAACTCCTATAAGAAAAACTAGAAAAAGTTCTGGATATTGGCCTAGGCAAATAATTTATAGCTAAGACCCCAAAAAGTAAATGCAACAAAAATGAAAATAAATAAGTGGGACTTAACTAAACCAAAAAAACTTCTGCACAGCAAAAGAAATAATTGTTGATAGATTGGTAGTAAATAGGTTGGTAGAAGATATTCACAAACTATACAACTGACAAAGAACTAATACAGACTCTACAAAGAATTCAAACAGATCAGTAAGAAAAAAAGCAGATGACCCCATTAAAAAGTGGGCAAATATACAAATGGCCAACAAACATATGAAAAAAATGATCAACATCCCACTCATCATCAGGGAAATACAATTAAAACCACAATGACATAGCACCTTACACCAGTCAGAATGGCCATGTTTAAAAAATTGAAAAGCAGTAGATGTTGGCACAGATTGGTAAAAAGGGAAATGCTTATACATTGTTGATGGGAGTGCAAATTAGTACAAGCTTTATAGAAATCAGTATGGAGGTGTTTCAAAGAATTAAAAGTAGATCTCCCATTCTATCCAGCAATCCCACCACCAGGTATCTATTCAAGGAACAGAAGTTTATATACAAAAAAGACACCTGTACTCATATGTTTATCACAGCACAATTCACAACTGCAAAGATGTGGAATCAATCCTAAATGCCCATCACCAAAAATGTGATACATACACACATACATATACACATACAAACACTCCATGGAATACTACTTAGCCATTCAAAAGAATAAAATAATGTCTTTTGCAGAAACATGGATGGAAGTGGAAACATTATCCTAAGTAAATAATGCAGGAACAGAAAACCAAACACCACACGTTCTCACTTATAAGTGGGAGCTAAACGAAGGATCTACAAAGACATATAGAATGCTATAATGGACACTTGTGACTCAGAAGGGAATAGAGTAGGAAGGGGTAGAGGGATAAAAAAATTACCTATCCCGTACAATGTGCACAGGTGAGAGTGGTGGGTTCACTTAAAGCCCAGGCTTCTTCACTGCTATACAATGCATCCATGTAACCAAAAACTATTTGTCACCCCTTAAAGCTATTGAAATAAGTTTAAAAACAAAATAATTTTAAAAAATAGAAATAGGGATGTAACCTAATGTAACAATGTAATGTAAGGGTGGGGCCCAATAATGTGTGCTAATAAGCCCTCCAGGCAATTCTGATGCAAAGTTGGGTTTGAGAATCATTGGGTTATACATGAAAATATGAAAGTTTCAACAGTAGGTTTTTCCAGTGTCTGAGCATCACACTGCAACTTCATCCACACTTCCTTTGAAAGCTGGGCCAGGAAACATTATCGACCTGGCTTTCTCCATGCATTACATATTTAAGGAAAAATGTTATTACATCATGTGCTTTGATGTCAATCAAAATTTATAGGGTGCTTAGGCAGTTTAGACAAAAGGTATTTGGCAGCTATTTCACATTAGGGGATCATGTTTTAATTCCATTAATAAATGCAGTGGCCCTCTCAGGAACTTCCGATCTCCAGAACACCTTTAATCTTACAAAACTGAAACTCTATATTGGTTCAGCAATAACTCCCCCTTTCCTCCTTCCCCCAGTCCTAGGCAACCACCCTTCTACTTTCTGTCTCTGTGAATCTGATTACTCTAGGCACCTCATATAAGTGGAATCATACAGTATTTGTCTTTTTGTGACTGGCTTATTTCACTTAGCATAATGTCCTCGAGGCTCAACCATGTTGCAGTATGTGTCAGAATTTTTCTTCCCTTTTAAAGTTGTATAATAGTCCATAGTAAGTATATACCCCACTTTGTTTATCCATTCTTCAGCTGATGGACATGTGGGTTGTTGCCTCCGCCCATTCTTTCATCCCACAAAAGCTTACCAAAGCCCTCCTTTAAGCCTCACAATAGCACAGAGCTATAAAAATAATTACACATCATTTTTATGCTCAAGTCGCTTATGTAGTACAAAGCACAGAAAAGAAAAAAAAAACTGGCCAAGTGCGGTGGCTTACACCTGTAATCCCAGTACTTTGAGGGGCTAAGGCAGAAGTCTTGCTCAAGCCCAGGAGTTCGAGATCAGCCTAGGCAACAAAGCAAGATCTCACCTCTACAAAAATAAAAAACAGCCAACTGTGGTGGAGCACGCCTGTAGTCCTAGCTACTTGGGAGGCTGAGGTCAGCGGATCACCTGAGCCCAGGAGTTCAAGGCTGAAGTGAGTCATGATCATGCCACTGCACTCCAGCCTGGACAAGAGTGAAACCCTGACTCAGAAAAAAAGAAAAAGAAACCAAATTCATTACAACAAGACACTGGTGACTTGCCCTCAGCTCTAAAAGTTAAAAACGGAACTAGCAACATAACATTTTCTACTACAGAGGTTAGAAATAGGATTTTTTTTTAACCCTGACTAAATATTGATCATAAGCATTCTCATTTTGAAAATGATTTTTCTTCATTGGTTCCCCCAACGTATTCTAATATGTTGTCATGACATGAAAAATCCATCTTGCCTTATAACTACTTGTTTGTTTCGTTTTGGCTTTTTGGAGGTGGGGTTTCACCATGTTGCCCAAGCTGGCCTCAAACTTGACTGTTCAAGTGATCCTCCCTTCTCAGCCTCCCGAGTCATTGGGAGTGCCACCATGCTCGGCCACTGTGGGTGTCTGCTCGGTCACTTTCTGTCTTTGATTCTTTCAGCACATCCAAGAGTAGTCAGCAAAGCATAGCCAGCAAAAGGGGGTTGGTTCCATCACGTGCCTTTGCTCAGTGGAATATAAAGCAGCAAACTTTGAACAATGAACTTACACAGACTTTGAAATAGCCTGAGAAATGTTTGTTTTACATTAAGTGAAAAAGGTAAGCTTAAACTTACAGAAGATGAAAAAAGAAGGTGCCTCAAACTGTTAACAGGGCTGCCTCTGAGAAGAGGAATGAAGGGGACCTTCCACTTAGATCCTAGATTTTTCTATATTGTTTATGACATAAGTGGATTCAGATATTATCCAAGTAAGCTAAAGAAGAGAAGTTTAATTTTTTAAATTAAAGATGTAGTATGATCACAACCAATTTTAAAACCTGCGGGGGTGGGGGGGGACTGCACACTAATCAAGCCATGTTTCAATAATAGTTCTCTTGGTAGTAGGAGTATAAGGATTGTTTTGTAACCTTCTGTTCACATCCTTATATTTTTAATCTTCCTATGATAACCATATATTACAAAGAGGCGGCATAACACAACTCTTAGTTTCTTGTTAAGTTGCTTGAACAATTGCACCGTCTGAGAATCTTGTAAGGTCTCAGAAAATGGGAACATCTCAGGTCCAAGCCCCCTTGGTCAGCACCTGTTATTTTTGTGCCCTCTCCCAGGTTGCTTGGCTCCAATGTGTCTTTTCTCATCCCTCATGCAGATAAAGACCAGGTCATGTGGTCCTCATGTAGGATGATTTAAGTGATAAAGCACCTCCAGTTTAATTCATAGAGAGTTGTACAGCTTACAAGATTTTCCAGGGAGTCATGCCTCACAGATACTGAATTTGATTTTTAGGAACATTCCTTTCATCAAGGGCATCCTGCCGAGGGCATTCTAGAGAGGGACCTCTCCATGCTAGCAAATATCCTGTTCTACCCAGGGTCCAAGGGACAAGGAGGTTAGAGCAGCTCACCTGCCCCCTCCCCTTTTTCATCCCTCAGAAGCATCCCTCTCCCCACATTCATTCACATGATCCCAGGCTATCTGCTTCAGCTCCTTCCTCCCTAGGACCTAACATGCACCAGATTGTGGTGGAAATGTTGGCAATGAAAAAGAAGCACAGCTCCTAATACTTGGCTGCAGGCCTGGCACCTACAGCGGGGTCTTCGTGTTCTTCACCTGAACATAAACAATTCTATGAAACACACATCAGACAAGACCACCGTGTGTGTGGCCTCATTACCATGATGGACCATGATGCAAACACAGACAAAAACAATGCCAAACCACAAACAAATGACCCAACTTTTTTTTTTTATCATAGCTGCTAGAAGTGTCTGCTATCTCTTTACCAATTACAGCTTCAGCCTTCTCATTCTTCTAGCATGGTAGATAAAATTTATTAAGACATCCTATCACAGATTTACCTCTCTTCCGCCTGCCTCCTGGCAGCAACCAAGCAAAGCCAGACTCCTTGAACCTTCCCTTAAATTTAAAACAAGCAAAAAAATCCTCTAAGTCCTTTCTAATATCCTCAGGTGAAACCTCTCTCATCCCCAAGGGCCCCTAGAGTGAGCATTTTCCCTTCTTGCAGAGAGCAATGAACCTCTTGTTCCATTACAGTGCGTTCCTGGTAGCCGTGGGTTGGGGGACACTGACAGTCACGAATAATCTTGAACAGGGTATTCAGGAATCAAAAGGCCTGTGAAAATCAGTGTGCCATAATGTGTTTCTGAACAAGACTTTTGACCTGTTACTAAGAAAGTGCTCGTGGAGGGCTGGAGAAGCCTTGGTCATTTTCTGCTTGCCTCCTCAGATGATGATGCCTCATTGAGGCTCATTGCAGTACACACTGGGTACAAATGTGAGATTCAAAATCAAAGGCATGTCCTCCCCTTTCCTACCACTCTGCTCCTGCCAAGAGACCCCAGATCCCTCACTCACCCTGTCCCCTTATGCGTTATTCCCTTGAATTCCTCATTCACCCCTTCTCTTTACCTCTAACCTACCCAGGGTAGGTTGACTCTGGGTGCCCAGAAGATGGAGGCAGCACTAGAGGGAGAGAGATCACCCTCACAGTCTGTTCACCACTGTCCAGACACTGCACCGAGAACCCAGCTTACATTTCCATCTCACGCTAGTCCATGGGCAGGATAAACCATTATTGCCATTTTAGAAGTAAGAGGACTGAAGCTCAGAGCTTAGTATCTTGCCCAAGTGGCAACACTGCCTTACATGCTGAACTTGGTTCTTTTTGCTACACAATGCTGCCTCCCACAGGAAATTCAAAATCATAAACCTAACTGCAGCACAGAGTGGGGTCTAACAGAAATGAAGATCTGAGACCCAGAGAGGACTTACCATTTCCCTAGATCACATGAGAGGTTCAAGGCCAGAGTAGGGCAGTTATCCCCAGGTCCTGGGGTAAAGTGAGTGGGGTGAGAGGATGGGGCAGGAAGAGGTGAAAAACACAGATACACGTGGAGGTTAAATCCAGTTTGTCGAATGTCAGCTGACTTGAGTCATCATAGCTCTGTGCGGTCTTCTCCCTCTAAACCCACACCCTTTCACAAGTAACAACTATACTTCAAAGTCCCCATCCATTAAGCAACACCATCTTCCTAATGTATTGCTCCCCAGGGAACGTTCTCACACCCTAAATTTTCTTGCCTAAAAGCACTTAGATCTTGAGGGGTAATTACATTCATCCTTTGAATTTCACAGCTGTCCTGCAGGGCAGGCTGTGTGGGCTCTAAGAAAACAAGCAAGTTAATTCAGCCATTAATTCTCAACATTGAGGCTACCGGAGCCTTTGCTCAAGGTGAAGACTGCCACCTCGTGGGAGAAGTAAGGGATGGGTGAGACTCACTGAGGCAAATGGGATTATCCAAAAAGTCTTAAAATCAGGAAAGCTCAAGATCATTAATTCATTAATCCAGCAAATATTTGTTGAGCATACACTACGTGCTAGAAACGTTTGTGAGTACATAGGACATACCAGTGAACAAAACAAAGGTCCCTATCCTTATGGAAGCTTATATTCTACTAGAATAAGACTGCAAATAAACAATAAATATAATGAGTGTGTAAATTACAGAGTATGCTAGAAAATTCTAAGCTATGTGGAAAAAAAGAAAATGTAGAGTAGGATGAGTGTCTGGAGTGATGGGGAAGGAGGGGGCAATGTTCAGCATTAAACAGGGTGAACAGCAGATGACGTTCGAACAAAGATTTGGAGGAAGTGAGGGACTTAGCCCCACAAACACCCAAGGGAGTAGTATTCTGTGCAGAAGGAAAAGGCGTTGCAAAGGCCCTAATGCCTGATATGTTTAAAGTACAGTAAAGCAGCAGATCTGGAGCAAAGAGAACAGGCAGGAATACACAGAAATGAGGTCAGACAGGTAAAGAAGTTAGAACTGGGCCAAGTGTGACGGCTCAGGCCTATAATCCCATCACTTTGGGAGGCCAAGAGAGAGGATCACTTAAGGCCAGGAGTTCAAAACCAGCTTGGGCAACATAGCAAGACTCATCTCTACAAAAAGTCAAAACAGTAGCCAGACATGGTGGCACATGCCTGTAATCCCAGCTACTCAGGAGGCTGAGGTGGAAGGCTTGCCTGAGCTCAGGAGGCTGAGGCTGCAATGAACCGAGATCATGCTACTGCACTCCAGCCAGGGCAACAGAGTGAGGCTCCGACAGGAAGGAAGGAAGGAAGGAAGGAAGGATGGAAGGAAGGAAGGAAAAAAAAGAAGGAGGAGGAAGCAGAGGAGAAGGAGAGGAAGAAGGTGACAACAGACCTGGTAAGGCTTTATAAGCCATTGTTAGGAATTTGGCTTCTAGTCATGGTGAAGTAAAAAACCAGAGATGATTTTGAGCACAAGAAGTACATGATAGGGGGGGACACCCCTTATCAACAAGGGTACCTGAACGATGCATATTTGTACACCTAACCCTTGACTGTACCCCACAATTTTAAAATGAAAAATATGTTTAAAAAAAAAGAAGTACATGATATTACTTAAAATTTCAAAGAATTTCCCTGGCTGTTTGGTTAAATGTAGTCTGAAAAAGGGAGAAGGCAGAGATGGATATTGCATGGCATCTGGGCAAGTGCAGAGGGCGATATGGACCAGGGTGGTAGCAGTAGGAAGGGATGGGAGGAAGTGACAGATTCTGGACCTATTGTGAATATTGTAATAGCTTGGATATGAGGTGTTAGGGAAAATAAGGAATCAATGATAATCCCCAGGTTTGAGAGCTGAGGCAACAGAAGAACGGAGTTGTCATCAACTGGGATGGAGAAGGCTCTGGGTGGAGATGGCGTTGTTCAAGAGTTCAGATTTGGACATATTGAGCTTAAAACATCTATTAGACATCCAAATGTGTAATAAACAAATGGGCGCATGAGTGTGAGGTTCAGAAGAAAGAAAGCCCTGAGAATACGTGAGGTCAGCATCCAAATGACAGAGAAGATGATGGATTTAGCCTGAGGCCCTCCAACATTAAGAGAGTGGAAGAAGAAACCCACAAAGTCTGTACGGAAGCAACCAGGGATTTGGACAAAAAGCAGAAGAATGGGTTGTGCTGGAAGCTATGTGAAGAAAGCATAGTAAGCAGGAAGAAGTGATCGATTGTGTCATGTGTTCCTGATTGGTCACAGAACATGAGGATTGAGAATCGATCGTTTGAATTATTAGTAAGGAAGTCATGTCAAGAGCTATTTTAACTTTAAAATGCAATGGGAGAGTGGTCCCTGTCTTTTTGTTACTGATTCCTAGTTTTCTTCCACTTATGTCAAATAACGTATTTTGTCCATTCATTTTGGGGAAGATCTTGGGAAGCAATGCCTGTATTTAAACACAAACTTATCACTAATAAAGCAAAATCCCTGATTGTATCCTTGCATGCCCTTACCTTTCATCCCCATTTCAAAACTGAGCATGTCTTCTCCTAGAATATAGTTTTTACAAAGCCGTTCCTTACTCACCACTTGTTTGATGAAAATTTTTCTGAAAGTGCAAAGCAAAACAAATGAGCAAAAGAAATTTTATGCTGAAGTTTAAATTATTCTGGAACAGTCATTTGTAACCTCTTCAAACTTTTATTCTCATTAAAATCTATTTACCATTTTTCTCATTACTATAATTTTCAAATGTTATAAATATAAGCATATAAAATATATTTATATTAATAAAATACAACTTTATCTATTTTATATTTCCATTATTTTGTTCAATAAACACAAAGAACTTATGTGCCAGGCAGAATATTAGGTACTTCAAAGATACAGAGGTTAACAAAACACAAACAACCACTACCCTCCAAAGCTTTTAATCCGTATGGAATTATAGACATTAAACAAGAACTGTGTGGTTGCCAAGGGAACATATCAAACACTGAGATCTGCTCTAGTGTAAAGTTTGATCATTTTGGAACTATATGGAAAGATAAAAGCTTAAATGTCTGTGTCTTGACAAATATGTGGTCCGGGCTGCCTCTGACCTCAAATTATACTCCTTTGCCCTTCACCTGCTATGTGTTCTTTCCATATCTCAAACACATCAGATTTATATATGCAGAGATGTACTACATATATATCATACTTAGGTTTAGCAATAAAAGTATAAGGATACACAAATAGGAAATATTGAGACTTAAATTTAACAAACTGTATGCAAAACCTGTAATCTGAAAATAAAACATTGCTGAGAGAAATTTAAACACACCAACACACACACACACACACACACACACACACACAGAAAGAGAGAGAGAGAGAGAGGTATACCATATTCACGGTTTGGAAGGCTTAATATTAAGATGATAAACATCACCCAAATGTATCTATAGTTTTAACAGATTTCAAAACATAATTTCAGCATGCTCTGTTAAAAATATTTACAAACTGGTTCTAAAACTTATGTGAAAATGCAAGTAACCTAGCCGAAGCAAATTTTTTAAAAGCTGGAATACTAACTACACTATTTGGCTTTAAGACTTATTGAAGGGCTTCAGTATCTAGAAAATGTGTTAGTGGTGGAAAAAATAGATATAGATCAAGGGAACAGAATAGAAAGTCCACAAAGCAATCGACACTTATGTGAGATATTTAGCAAAGATGTCAAAGCAATTCCATGGGGGAAAGAAAAGTCCTTTGAATAAATGACACTAGAGCAAATAGACTCTCATATATGACAAGAAAACAAAATTGACCTTTACTTTGTATCATACACAGAAAAATTAAAGCAAGATCATATCAGAAAAAAATTAATAAATTGGGCAAGATCTATTTTTTAAAAAACTATGCTCTTTAAAAATCTCTATTAAAGGAAACGGAAAGGTCACTGGGCACGATAGCTCACACCTGTAATCCCAGCACTTTGAGACGCCAAGTCAGGAGGACTGCTTGTGCTCAGGAGTTCGAGACGAACCTGGGCAACATAGGGAGACCTGTCTCTACAAAAAAAATTTAAAAATTAGCCAGGAGTGGTTACACACACCTATAGTTTCAGCTACTTGAGAGGCTAAGGAGGAAAGATTACTTGAGCCTAAAAGTTCCAGACTGCAGTGAGTCATGATTGTGTCACTGTACTCCAGTCTGGGTGACAGAGCAAGACCCAAACTCAAAAGAAAGAAAGGCACAAAATAAAATAAAATGTTTTCAGTACAAGGACTGGGACAAAGGACTTGTAGAAGATTTATGTATTTTGAATACAACTTAATGATAAGAACAAAAAACTAATTTGTCACTATTATTTTTAATTGACACATAATTGTACATATTTATTGGGTAGAGGGTGATATCTCAATACATGTATATAATGAAAAATGATCAAATCAGTAATTATCATATCCATCACCTCAAGTTTTTACCATTCCTTACGTTGAAAATGTTCAAAATGGTTTCTTCTAGCTATTTGAAAATATACAATAGATTATCATTGACTATAGTCATGCTATAGAACACTAAAACTTATTCCTCCTGTTCTAGCTATAATTTTATATCCATTAACCAACCTCTCCTTATCTCCCCAGGCTGCCCTCTGATACACTCTTCCCAGTCTCTGATAACCACTATTCTACTCTGTACTTCCATGAGATCAAATTTTTAGCTTACACATATGAGTGAGAACATGTGGTATTTATCTTTTTGTGCCTGGCTTATTTCACTTAACATAACGTTCCTCAGGCTCATCCATGTTGCCAATGACAGCATTTCATTCTTTCTTGTGGCTTGATAGTGTTCCATTGTATATATATACCACATTTTCTTTATCCATTCATCTATTGATGAACATCTAGGCTGATTCAGTATCTTAGCTGTTGTGAATAGTGTTGCAATTAACATGGAGGTGTGCAGGGGTCCTGCTCTCACCAGGTCTGGGGTCTCCTGAAGGAGGGACCATAGGCAAATGAACGGAACTTATGATGAAATGATATAGATGGACACCTGCTTCTGGACAGAATGCCAATTTAATGTTAGTTAACACAAAGCTTTATACCATTTGCAAAGGGGCAAGACAAAGAAAATTCCTTCACGTACATATGCTTTAGAAGTTACCACCATCTAGCGGTCTAGAAGCGACAAACAAGCCAAGAATACCATCTACTTTTAATTAATGAATCTTTATCATAGAGCCAAAAATGATAGTATTAGTTCAAAGTCCCAAATTACAGTCCTTGAAATGTCTCAAGAAAGTTTCCAGGTGCACATTTCTCCATGTATCAGGAGTTTTCTTTCTGGAGCTTCTATGACCTTCAAAGCTTCGTAATCGCCTCTCTTGTCCAGGTGTCTTCGTTACTTTTCTCTTATCCTGCAGTGTTTAGTTCTAAAGAAAACTCAAAAGAAGCTTTTAGTGATGTTTCCCAAGCTCCAAAGGTTGCTTTCTGTGTTGGTTAATTTATCATAAAAGTATCCAATTAGTATATTATGAATTTAGTGAAAGCCTACTCTATAAACGTTAACTTAGAATTTTAACTATTGAATTAAGTAAAAATCTTAACAATTAATTTTCGTCCTACATCTGTGAAAACAAGGTTATAAATCACCTACATAACTCCTAGATAAGTGTTAGAACTTACAATGAACTCATAATGAAGTTACTAAAACGTGTGCTTCTAAAAAACCTTATGTCTAAACACTAAACTACATAATTCTAAATCAAATAAGAGGTGAATATACTTATATCATTTTCACTCAAGTAATATCTAGTAACTTATAACCAAGTGAAAGAAAGCATTCTTGATGTGCTTCAGAGTTTAATCATTGCATATGTTAGAAAAGGCCAAATGGCATAGTGGGAAATGGAAAATTGAACCATGACATTCCCAGGTTAGCTGTGAGTACTT
>CAUYQG010122715.1:0-10291 GCA_963574415.1 Tarsius wallacei | reverse complement strand
GCATCTACCCAGACACCCTATGTCCACACCCAGATGACGACTGACTAGTTCACTCATCATTCATCTGAGTCACCCTTATGAAAGAAGTACAGTGGCACAGGAGATGAAGGAAAACTTGAACTTTTTTTTTTTTTTTTTTTTGAGTAGTAGTCTCATTCTGTCCCCAGGTTGGAGTTCAATGGCACACTCACAGTCACTGAAGCCTCGACCTGCTGGGCTCAGGCGATCCTTCCGCCTCAGCCTTCCAAGTAGCTGGAACTACAGGCATATGCCACCACGCCTGGCTATTTTTTTTTTTTTAATTGTAAAGACAAAGTCTCACCATGTTGCCCAAGCAGGTCTCGAACCCCTGGACTCAGGAATCCTCTCACCTCCACCTCCCAAAGTGCTAGAATTACAGGCGTGAGCCACCATGCCTGGCACTTTGGACTTCTGATGAAGTTGAACAGAGCATATAACTGTGTTTTACATAAACTTGGACATACTATGGCATAAAGTATTTACTCTGCAAAACACTGGCTCAGAGACTGAAAGAGCTGGACTTTAAGCTGGTTTTAAGAACCTTCCTAAATCTGGCATTATACTTGGGCTACCTTGTTTTTGGAAACAAATTTTAAAAGTAGACTTTTGAGTAAGAAGTTTGTCTAGCAGAAACACCAATATTATCTACGACACTAAAAACCACACATCCATGACAACACAAACAAACAGGCTCAATACAGATACAGTTGTGTGGAAATATACACACACTATCCCTAGATTGATGCCACTATAAAATTCTCATGCTAAAAATTATTTCCTACAATTATGCAAACAATAAAATAATGTGGGCTTGTTATAAGAAAGTTCCTAGTCTAAACGTCGTAAACACTCGGAAGCCTCTAGACAGCTCACAGTTAGGATCATTCAGTTGCCACGGCAATGCCCTTTCGGAAGCGAGAATTTGTTTCAAGTTCTTCCAGGTCCTGTTCTTCTTGCCAGCGACTGCGCCACCGTGGCCAGAGTGCTTGAAGTAAAAGCATAAATTAGAGGAAACAAATCAATGGAGACTATCATTTGAGAATCTAACATTTATGCTTAATCATAACTACAATGTATTTTTCATTCTGTCAGCAATCATTTGTAACCCTGAGCTGTTTTAAGTATGTTATCACACGTTACTCTTTGTTTGTTTACTTATTTATTTTGAGATGGAGTCTCACTCTGTTGCCCAGGTTGGAGTACAGTGACACGCTCATGGCCACCTCAGCCGTGACCTGCTGGGCTCAGGAGGTCTTTCCGCCTCAGCCTTCCAAGTAGCTGGAAACACAGGTGTGTGCCACCACGCCCAGCTAATTTTTTGATTTATTGTAGAGACGAGGTCTTGCCAAGTTGTCCGGCCTGGTCTTGAACCCCTGAGCTCAGGCAATCCTCTTGCTTCAGCCTCCCAACGTGCTGAGATTACAGGAGTGAGCCACCACGCCTGGCTTAATCTTAGTTTAAAACAAAGTTTCTTTATTGTTAAAACCCTTGAGTTAGTTGTGGTGGAGTAGAAAGAAAAGGCTACTTTTTTACACGCACATACAACAATCAAATCCTTTATTGGGTCTAACTTTGCGGAATTCACTCATGAATTTCTTATCACGTTAAAATAAATTTACTACAAAATCAGATTTAAACTCATGACTGCATCTCTAAATTCCTTTCTCGGGCAAGTATCTTCCTTGCAAACTGGTGATCCTGGATGAGCCGGGTAAGCCCCACTCAAGGCATGGCAAGTCTTCTAGAAATCTTTTGTTGTTGTTGTTCTATGAAGATGACAAAATAAAATGGAAAAGAATACCCAAATCTGTCGCAAACATTGGTAATATGTATTTCCAAAATAACTTATTAAAAAATTAACTTTTACTGGTGTAATCTGAACTGCTGTAATTCATTATATTCCTCAAAAGGAAAGGAAGAGTACCCTATCTCCACTTTCCAGTATGAGAGCTTAGATTTACTCAAAGAAGTGAATGAGGAAGCACTCTTCTTTCAATCAAATATTTCAAGTCTCATCTAAAACTTAAGGAAGACCAATGAAAAGGGAAGGGAACAATCATCATGGAAATGACTTGTCCTCAAACAATATCCCTAATAAAATCCACACAGAGCATCAAAATTCTAGGAATCTGACACAGAGGGAGACCAACAGGAAGGGCCCTTCATTCAGTCCCATCCATCCCAAAGCAGCCCATGGAGGAGAAGGTGGTGACTTGGACCAAGGGAGGGGGATGCCAGTGTCCCCTCAGCTGCAGACCCAGCAAGATGGCAGTCTGAGGGCTGGTTGTTTGGCTCTTTATTTAACTAATGACTTAGATGCTTACCACAAAGTTGGGATCCTTAAATGGAAGGGATTTGGCAGTTTTTTCCACAGGTCCTGTGCTAAACTCAGAGGGTACCATTTTATTCTCACCCATGGCCTCCATGCTGATACCCTGAGAACATAATAAGAATGGTTTGAAGTTGGTTTCTTCCAGCTGAATTCCCCACTTTTGCTCTCAACAAGATGGTTTCACAGGACATGAGGGGAAGACGGTATGCGCAGAGCTCCAGCAGGTGGTCTGCTCAGAGGAGGCTGTGCCAGATGGGGAGCGTCACCACTGCACAGAAGACAAAGGCAGGACCCCAGCTGGCATTGTTTCCCAGCCCCTCTGTGCCAAGCGCAGGGATGGTTGTCCCACCCAAGCTAGCTCATTTGATTCTGGAAACCACTACAGAGTAAGTGCTATTATCCCCAGTTTACAGGAAAAATAAAAAACCCTTAAGTTCAGGGTATGGGTTCAAGGCCACACAGTGGTTGACCTGTGGATAAAAAGGTTGGGCTAATTCTAAAACCCCCACCATCTCCAGGATATCACACAATCCCTACTCCTACTGATCTTGTCAAGTGTGTCTTGAAAAATTAAGACAAAAAAGGTCCAGCCCCTTTCAGGATCTAGTAAGCCACAGAAGCCAGGCTGGAGTCAGTATGCTTAAGGGGCACACTATACCTAGCATGGGCATCCTGGGGAAGGAAAATGGAAGGGAAGCTGGAGGCCATGCATCGGACAGTGCCCAATAAGCTCTTTTTTTTTTTTTTTTTTTGAGTTGGAGTCTCACTCTGTCATCCAGGCTGGAGTACAGTAGCATGCTCACGGCCACTGCAGACTCGACCTGCTGGGCTCAGGCGATTCTTCCACCTCAGCCTTCCAAGTAGCTGGAACTGTTAGGCATATGCGACCATGCCCAGCTATTTTTTGATTTATTGTAGAGATGAGGTCTTGCAAAGTTGCCCAGTCGCCTCGACCTCCCAAAGCGCTTTGATTATAGGATTGAGCCACTGTGCCAGGCTACACAAGTGTTTAAAAGTAAATTCTGGTTTTTTTGAGTGGGTTCCCCCTTGTACACATAGGTAGGAATGAGTCCTGCTGACTTGAAGAGATAATGGGAAAAAGTTTTACACAGGAGGTGACATCTAAGTTTTGTTTGTTTGTTTTTTGTCGGAGTCTCACTTTGTCACTCAGGCTGGAGTGCAGTGGCACGCTCGTGGCCAACACAGCCTCGACCTGCTGGGCTTAGGTTATCCTTCTGCCTCAGCCTTCCAAGTAGCTGGAACCACAGGTGCACGCCACCACACCTGGTTAATTTTTTGATTTATTGTAGAGACAAGGTCTCACCAAGTTGCCCAGGCTGGTCTTGAACTCCAGGGTTCAGGCAATCCTCTCACCTCGGCCTCCCAAAGCGCTTTGATTATAGGCTTGAGGCACCGTGCCTGGCTACACAAGTTTTTAAAAGTAAATTCTGGTTTTTTGAGTGGGTCCACTCTTGTACACATAGGTAGGAATGAGTCCCGCTGACTTGAAGAGATAATGGGAAAAAGTTTTACACAGGAGGTGACATCTGAGTTGTTTTTTTTTTTTTTGTCGGAGTCTCACTCTGTCGCTCAGGCTGGAGTGCAGTGGCATGCTCATGGCCAATGCAGCCTCGACCTGCTGGGCTCGGGTTATCCTTCTGTCTCAGCCTTCCAAGTAGGTGGAACCACAGGCACATGCCACCACACCTGGCTAATTTTTTGATTTATTGTAGAGACGAGATCTCACCAAGTTCCCCAGGCTAGTCTTGAACCCCTGGACTCAGGCAATCCTCTCGTATCTGCTTCCCAAAGTGAATATGTAAAATATCTATCAGATATACAGAATATAAATGAAATAATATGTGTCCTTTCATAAGCACAGAAAAGCTTTTGAAGACCATACAAGAAACTGGTAGAGGAAAGAATAAGAAGGGAACACTTCGTACTGTTTTATGTTTTAAATTCTGTGTTATGTGTACACATTACTTATTCAACAAAAGAGGGCTAAAAGCATCATGTTGTTACCTGGAATGATATCACATGATTAACTGAAACAACAGGCTTGTCTACTCTCGGCTAGAATTTTAGCAACTTATCCTGCCAAACTGGCTCCCTCAAGCTCATAAAGAGCTCAATTTACTTACATTAATAAATGAAAAAGTGAGTGTGGAAGATATGTAGACATATGTTCTATTCCATAGAGACTCACATGTGTATATATATTCATGTGGAAAGGGAAGCGGGGAAGACAAGGCCCACTCTGCTGCAACAGTTCTCAACGGTCTCTCCTCAAACACCTGCCCAGACTTCCTTACAGGGTCTCTCCCAGGATGAGCCTGGCCTCCATCCAAGGAGTCCCAGCCTGTGTGCCCTCTATTCTGTTCCTGCCACCTTCTATCTGGATTGCCCCTCATCTCAGAAAAAGTTCATCATTACTAAGTTTTCTCCCCCTCCAAATCACAAATGTCAACTCTTTAAGAACTAAGAGGCTCCCCACTGGATATCCATATGAGTTTGTGGTTTTCAATATCCACACGGGAAATACAGAAATAGATATAGAGGTGTGTGAGGTGCAGGTGTGTACACATACACACACACACACGGCCTTGTGCTGTCCTCTGAAAAGACTGGAAACAATGAACAACAGGACACAACTAATCAAGGATTGAAAATATCTGGGGGAGAAAAGTATGTCTCCATTGAACAGGTCCAGACTTATTTTCTTATCGTTACTCCCTAAACAATACAGTATAACAACTATTTACATGGCATTTACTATGCATCAGGCATTATAGGTAACTAGACATGGTTTACATTATGGACCTGAGCATCCACGAATTTTGGTGTCTGTGGGAGGTCCTAGAGCCAACCCTCGGATACTGAGGGACAATTGTATTATTCTGCAAGAACCAGTGATCCTTGAAGAAATGGCAAACTCTAGGGCTGAAGCAAGAAAGTATAAAATAATCCTGGAACATCTTGTAGTGCTAGAAAGTAAGAAAGCACATGTACCTCTTTGCTTGGACTGCCATAACAGAACACCACAGATCGAGTGGCCTGAATGTCAGAAAAGTATTTTCTCCAGTTCTGGAGGCTAGAAGTGCAAAATCAAGGTGTTGACAGTTTTCCTTTTTCCTGAGCCCTGGTGTCTCTCCCTCTTCTAATAAGGGCACCAGTCATACAGGATTAGGGTCCCACCCAGATGACTTCATTTAACTTTAATTACCTTTTTTAGAGTCCCAAATACAGTCACATTCTGAGGTATATTAGGGGTCGGGAGTTCAATATATACAACAAAGGGGCACAGTTCAGTTAATACAGCACTCAAAAAATGATGGGGTCATAGTAAAGGACACTGGAGCCAGTTTGAAGAGGTTCCTACTAGCTGAATCTCGACACCTTGAACAACAATCCAGAATGTATAAATCCAGAATATATAAAGAACTCTACGGCTCAACAACAAAAATACAAAGCGGAGGGTACCTGAGGGAGTTGCCCAGATTATTATTTTATTCTGTGAGTTATAATTCATTACTAGCTTTATTCATTTATTCTTTCATAAATGTATTATTTATTTGCAGTAGCTTTATTAAGATGTAATTAAAGAGCAAAGGAATTTTTCAAAGAAGATACACAACTGGCCAGTAAGCACCTGAAAAGATGCTCAACATCATTAATCATTAGGGAAATGCAAATCAAAATCACAACAAAATACCACTGCATGCCCACTAGGATGGTTATAATAAAAGACAGATAGTAATATGTGTTGGTGAAAATGAGGGGAAACTGGAACCCTCATACATTGCTGGTGAATAGAAAAACAATTTGGTAGTTCTTCAAAATGTTAACCATAAAATTATCACGTTATCAATAACGATCAAATTACCAAAATTATCAACAACTTAACTCCTAGGTATACATCCAAGACAAATAAAAATAAATGTCCACACAACTTACACACAAATATTCACAGTAGCATCATTCATAATAGTCAAGAGGTTGCAAACCACCTAAATGTGCGGCTGATGAACAGAAACAAAATGTGACAGACCCACACAATGAAATACTGTGCAACCATAAAAAGGAACTATGTGCTGATAAGTGCTCCATCATGCATAGACCTTGAAAACATTAGACTAACAGAAAGAAGCCAGACACAAACGGCCACATATCACATGATTGCCTTTACGTAGGTTATCTAGAGTGGTCAAATTCATTGAGACAGAAAGTAGATCCATAGTTGCCAGGGGCTGGCAGCACTGCTTATGGGTAAGGGGTTTCTTTTTGGGGTGCAGAAATAACTGAAAATTAGATAGTGGTTGCATAACTCAGTGAATATACCATAAGCCACAAATTGTACACTTTAAAAGAGTGAATTTTGAGCCAGGCACAGGGCCTTACACCTGTAATCTCAGCACTTTGGGAGGTGGAGGCAAGAGGATTGCCTAAGCCCATGGGTTCCAGACCAGCCTGGAAAACTTGTCAAGACCTTGTCTCTATAATAAATCAAAAAAATTAGCTGGGTGTGGTGGCACACACCTGCCTGTAGTTCCATCTAGTTGGAAGGCTGAGGTGGAAGGATTGCCTGAGCCCAGCAGGTCGAGGCTGTGGTGGCTGTGAGCATGTCACTGCACTGCAGCCTGGGCAACAGAGTGAGACTCCTACTAAAAATAAATAAATAAATAACAATAATAATAATAATAACAAAAGAGTGAATTTTGTGGTACATGAATTATGTCTCAATAAAGCTACTGCAAATAAATAATACATTTATGAAAGAATAAATGAATAAAGCTAGTAATGAATTATAACTCACAGAATAAAATAATAATCTGGGCAACTCCCTCAGATACCCTCCCGCTCTGGAAGCTTTTCTGTCCTTTCAATAAATCCTGCATTCTCAACAACAAAATAATAATCATCATCATCATCATCATCTAAGATATAAATACTGGTATCTAAAAATGAATAAATGGCCAATAGTTCTAGTTCTTTGGGAGGCTGAGGCAGGAGGATCACTAAAGCCCAGGAGTTTGAGGCTGCAGTGAGCTACGATCATACCACTGCACTCCAGCCTAGGCAACATAGCAATTCTGCATTTCTTAAGAATACAGGTTAAAAAAAAAAAATGAATGAATGAGAGAAAAGAAAAAGCTCTTGCTCACAATAGGGTTCTAATTAATACACATAGGCTATAAATTTTGAATATTCAAATTAGAAAATCACCATTTGGAAGTCACCATAATAATGACTACCACAAGCAAAGGTCATCAATGGATGTTAAAAGTGGTTGGCAAAGCCAGGCTCGGAGGCTCACACCTGTAATCCCAGCACTTTGGGAGGCGGAGGTGAGAGGACTGCCTGAGCCCAGGGGATTGAGATGAGCACGGGCAACTTGGTGAGACCTTGTCTCTACCATAAATAAAAAAATTAGCTGGGCATGGTGGCACACACCTGTGGTTCCAGTTACTTGGAAGCCTGCAGTGGAAGGATGGCCTAAGCCCAGCAAGCCAAGGTTGCAGTGGCTCTGAGCATGCCACTGCATGCCAGGCTGGACAACAGACTATGACTCTGACTCAAAAAAAAAAAAACAAAAAAGTGGTTGGCAAAAGAATGAAAGAAAATGTGATATTTACACAGTCTCAAAGTATCTCCCCACAAGCTACTTCAACACACACATAAAAAGAACAACTTTACAGTGGAGAGTCACCTTACTAAGTGTTCAAAGCTACTATCATCAGTGATGGGCCATCCAGTGCATCAGGACAGGACACGTGGATAAGAGCACAGCATTGCTTTTCTATTCTTGCCCAAAATGTAGAACCCAAATCTAATCATGAGGAAACATCAGACAGGCCCAAGTGAAAAACATTCTAGAAAATAAATGGCCAGTACTCTTCCAAAGTATCAAGGTCATGAAAGCTTAAAAAATGGAAGAGCTATTCCAAATTAGAGGAGACTAAAAAGAAATGACAACTAAATTCAACATGTGATCTTGGCCTGGATCCTGGACCAGATAAGGGGCAAGAATACGGCCTGTGTATTAAGTACCAGTGTTGCATCAAAGTTGTCTCCCTGAATTTGATAAAATTCTGAATGATCGCTTTTCAACACCTTCCCAGACTCCTCCAGGGTTTTGCCAAATGGGCCTGGGCTCCAGCCAAGGCATCTGGGTCCTGGGCTCACCTTATCCTCCTCCCATCCACGGTCTTTCCTAACTGTTCTCATGTAAGATAATGACTTTAGTTTTAGGGGAATCAAGCTGAAATATTTAGAGGATTACAAAAAAAAAAAAAAGCAGTGGTCAAGTGAAGCCTCTCTCCTGGGCACACCCAGCTGTGAATGAGCCAGAAGCCATAACCCCAGGGTACCTGAGGAGGAAGCACACAGGTTAGGAAGGGTGGCAGTTACCTGCTCCTTCGAGAGGTGGTGGTGCAGGGACAAAGAAGAAAGCCCAGGCCCACCAACTGGAAGGAACATGAGGTGAGCAGGTCTAAGGAGATCCATCAGCGTTAGAAGAAGGGTCTTTCTTTTTTTCCCTTTAATTCACTGAGTCTCTTCATTCAGAAGAAGCACCCTTGTAACATTGGCCCTTTCTCCCAAAGAATCCAATAATTCATAGGGGTATGCCACAAGACTACTCAGCAGGATAGGCCAATGCCCTGGACTGTCAGGAGGCTGGGCCTACAGGGTGGCCTGAATTAAGTGGGGGAGGGGGGGAGAGACAGCAAAACAAACCCTAAGAACTACCCAGTGGTCGTCACATCAAAAGAGAAAAATCAACACAGCTAAGGACAATTCAGGGTCTCCAGGGTCTCCAGTCCCAGGTACGCAGACAGAGTATGAAAGAGCTTCCCTGGGGTTGGATACACTTTAAGTTTCAACTTTATTGCTTGAGTTTTTCATAAAGAATATGACTACTGTTTCCTTCTGGGAGAAAAAACAAACTGAACTGCTAAGGAAGCAAACTGAATATATTAATACTAAAGGGAAAGGAAAAAGCAGTCCCAAGGCCTCCGGCAATGGTTACGGAACTATCCACCAGCCCTGCACTCTCGGGGCCCTACCCTCAGCAGGGGCCTGCTTTCTCTTCCACTCCAGAAACGCTGGAAGGCTGCATCTCTCCCCTCCTACTTGTTCCTCTTCCCTGATTCCCAGAGGGGACACTCAAAGGTGCTGTGTGCCTGGGGAAGGGAAAGGAAAACAGCGAATTCTTCCAACATGGGCTTCTAGTCCCAAGGCCCCAGGGAGACTTGAGAGAGCACATCCAAAGGCACCTCATTGAGATACCAGCCAGTGCAGCGTCCCCAGAAGCCACCAAGAATAGCAGGCACCCCAGTAAGACAGCGTGGGCTAGACAGTCTAGAAGTTCTGCCAGGGCAGAGACATGCCATCAGACAAGCATGTGCACGGAGGGTAAGAGGAGGAGGGTGGTATGAGTCTACAGCAGCCATTCCAGGCAGCGAGAAGAGAATGGAAATGACAAGCTGGACCCCTCTGCTCACTCACTCCAGCCTCTGAACTTCCCTTTTCAGCAGGACCGGACCTCCTTCCCATCCCCACCAGAGGTCAAGGGGAAGAAGGGAAAGAAAGGAAATCACCCTGACTTGAGCCACATCAGCCCAGAGCAGCCTCCTGCCTCTGAAAAGGTGGCGGGGCCCTGTCCTCTTACCCAGAGAGACCCCCATCCTTGGCCAGAACTGGTTTTCTGCTTTTCTTTCCCTTGCCTACCCCCAAAAACCACCCCACTACACCCTCATTCTTCCCTTCGCCAATGGCAGGAAGAAAGGGACAGGCCAGCCGGGCTCGGTGGCTCAGCCTGTAATCCCGCGCCTTTGGGAGGCTGAGGTGAGTGGATTGCCTGAGCCCGCGGGTTCGAGACCCGCCTGGGCAAGCAAGACCTCATCTCTACAATAAATCAAAAAATTAGCCGGGCGT
>CAUYQG010122710.1:0-32615 GCA_963574415.1 Tarsius wallacei | reverse complement strand
AGGGAGATGGGATTAATGGTAGTAAATATCTGTCTGGGGATGGGGAGACACCTCTTATCAACAAGGGTGCCTGAACGAAGCATATTTGTATACCTAACCCTTAACTGTACCCTACAATATCATAATAAAAAATATTGAATAAAAAAAAAAGAAAGAAAATTCAGTCTTCATTGTGAATCTTCTGAGAGTCTTTAACATGCTGATGGGCACTATGAATATTCAACGTGTTCCATGGATATAGTCTCTCATCCTTCCACTTACCCCACCCCACCTTCCACACTCATGTCTCCTATCCCCATCCCAGCCAAAAGGGAAATAGTATTTCTTTATCTAAACAATGGTCTCTTTCAACCCATTTCGTTGGGTTACCTTGTACCATTTTGACAAGCACAATTTTGAAAATGCTGTTTCCCTAATACCACTGATAAGAGTGTTTGAGTTTAGATGTCAAAATATATTCAACAGAATTGGAAGATGTGGTGATCCTTGACGTAAACTCTGAAAATTTAAAATCTCAACACTGCCTGTGGGCACAATCTTTCTTGGTTCGTTCATGTCCCATGTGCACCTGGGAGACTGGTGGCTACTTTAGCCCGTTGTCCTGTCCTTCCTCTGAACTTCCCGAGCACTGAGTATCTACGTCATTCATCCATTTGTGGAAATTTTTTCTTTTTATTTTATACATATATTTAGTTTTGGGGGATGTTCAGCCAGATAAAGAAAACCTGAAGGACTCATGGTAAACTACCATCACATGTCTAGAAGTAAGCATAGTATATAGTTTGTATATTTTTGCCCATTGGTTCCTCAGCACGTATTTCCTTCTTCTCTTACTGATAGCACCCTGACTTTCCCTTAGGGGATCTACTTCTTTCCTATCCTTAGTCTTTAATTTGGATAGAAATGACACCCTGGGTGGATTCAGAGTCGATCATATTCAGTGATCTATCACAGAAACAATGAACAGAGTACCATATGTTTTTACTCATAAATGGACCTTGAACAATTATAATACTATAAGAAAGCAATTGGCAGTAGTGGGAAACTGTCAGGGGAGGTGGGGTGGGATTGGCAGTTGAGGGAAACTGCTAGGGGAGGGAGGGGTATACCTCATCAACAAGGGTACCTGCATAATCAATGTTTGTATACCTAACCCTGAATTGTACCCCACATCTTTATAATAAAAAATAAATAAATGAATGTATAAAATAAAAAAAAATAATAAAATAATAAAAAAAAAAACATGAAATGACACCCAACTCCAGCTCCAGGTATAGTCCCTAAATAACTAAACCAATCAGCTTGTCTTATCCTCCAGTCATGGACATAGGATAATTGGGTCCAACGAGATTTCAGATATTTGCTTGTATTTCTAATGGAAATTTTATTTCTTTTTTATTGGGATAACCAGAGGGAGTCCTTCCCTGCAAAAAGGCATGGAATTACAACAGTTATTTTTTTCTCCATCATCCATGAGGCTAGTGCTTGGAGCCACCAGAGGATAGTGTATAGTGTGAGGTTGAAACCAACGCCACAGATAGAAGAGCAAAGAAACATAAATAAAGCTAAGCCCTTAATGACATTGGGTGTTTCACTGGATTAATCTTCACCAAGAGCCAGTTCTAATTCTGGGCTTTTCAGTCCTATGTTCCCCTTCATGTTTTGCCAGATTTAGTTGAGGTTGCCCCCATTAGCAATGGTGAAACATCCTAACTGATTGGTTGAGGCCATCACATGGAAGGAGAAATTAACTTATTTTATATAGTCTCAGGGATAGATTAGGATCAATCTGTTGAGTTATAGGGAGATAGATTCCAATTCAAGGTAAGAAAAAAATTAGTGTGATTATGTGCTACAGTGGAACAAATTGCTATAAGAAGCAATGAGCTTTCTGGGCTAGATGGCATGTTGAGGGAGTATTGTAGAGAAAGTATTTAAAATTAAATAAGACTTGGAAGAGTGGGTCATTAAAAATTGCCTCTAAAATTCAACAAATCTATATCCTATCTCTCTAGCAAACTTATACACTCCTTGAAGTCAGGTAGAGCTCAGGACCACAGGGGCCCTAAAATATTCAAGTGCATGATTAATAAACCTGGCCACCAGTCTCGAGGATATATAGTTGCTCTCTATATAGACCTGTGTCTTCATAAAGTGAGAGCAATATTCTGTGAGATTTTAGAGTCACTTAGAACTTGAAAAGAAATAGGAGGCTCATTAAGCAGCATTTAGGATTAGTTGGGAGAAAACTGAAGATGATAAAATATTTTTAACACAATAGTAAAGCTAAGTAATGCAGGTGGAGTGCTTATCTCAAGTGCCTGTCACATGATACTCAGAAAGTTATATAGTATCACTCTTATTGTGATTCTGATTATTATCTCAAGTCTACTGAAAATATATAATAAAAATTGGAATAAAAAATGTGTTTATATTCTTGGGCTCACTTATATGGAATACTGAGTCCCTTCTCGAAATCCCTTTTCTCATGGTAGCACTCACCTAAAAAGGGTGCCTATGCTGATGCAGAGAAGCAGTCAGATGCACCAAGAAGGAAAGCACGTTCAAGGTTAGATCAGTGAGTAAAACTACAAACTTTACTAACTCATCGTAGCTTAAATCCATTAAAGGCTCTAATTATTTCATGTCATTTAGAAAAGATTGTAATCATTCTAAGATACGGTTATTCTGTTGTTTTATTTCAGTCCCTAATTAAGAACAATAAAAAAATATTGAGCTCCATTAGTCACTTCTTTGGTTGGGTCTCACAATTCTCAGTGGTAATTTCTCCACTCCAAGGTATAATTTTTAAAAATCAAACATCAAGCAAATAGTTCACACACTTATTTTGTGAACAGGCTTCCTGTACAAGCATAGTTTGTGCTAGAAAGGAAATCACGTGTGGATGGATCGTTGCTGACTTTAAAGCTTTCTTAGGTTATAATGACACTTGCTAACTAGAAAAGAGTGAAAAATTGATTGCGTATGCATGTTGTACGTTGCTCCAAAATAATTTGAAGTGTTTGACATAATAGAACAAAATCAAAGCAGTTTTCTTAGCCAATATTAAATGCTGTTTTATTTGAAATCATTTCACTTCCCATCAGATATTTAACAAAGCAGATATTCAACCATTATTCATGCCCACCCCCAAACTTTTATTTTAAAACTCAGGTTGCCAAAAGAAGAGTGAAAAATTGTGATTACTATATAGGAAGTCTTTATACTCTACCTTCTTCAGCTATGTAAAATCAAGTGAAGGGAGGGTTCATGAGGTTGATTATCATTCAGGTGGATATATTATTCTGATCATTGGTTTATACTAATTGAAATCCCTCCACCAGCTGTTCATTTGCATAGTTTGTGAAGATCCAATTTCAGAATACCAAGATTATAATAATATATTTTTTTGTAAAACGGAGTGAGAATGTAATATTAAATTTTGTGCAAATATCTCTGCAATTTTAACACAATCTGTTTACTTTAAAAAAAAGTGCAATCTTGCATTTGTATGGCTGAATTCTGCTTCAATTTATGCATCCATCCTCATGAACTAAAGCATTAATGTCATATGCAGGAGATACAAGAACTAAATCAGATTGTCACCACAGCTTCTTCCCACATGAGGAGGACCTCACCCTAGAATTGTTTATTTTCCATCTCCACAATGTTCAAGCCCTGGAGGACAACTCAGTGGAGACTGTCCTGGAATGATGCAGCATGACATTGAACATACATATGGTTTCCTTCCTCCTTCCCTGTTCTTGTGATTTTATCAGCCCTTGGGTTTGCCGCCTTCTGAAGGCAGTGGGTGCCAGAGTCAATCACACCTTTAGACTTTCCAAGAGAGTCAGTAACTTAATCATTGTTGTGTTTCTTTGAGGCCTTGTTTCCGAGTCTTTTGTTTTAATGGTAGAGAATCTGAGGTTCAGCTATGAGGGAAGTATTTTTTAAAAAAATTTTTAAAGAAGTGGCCTCCCTTTGGTCCCCACTTTGCCTAGTTTGAGATCAGGTACCCTTACTGATGTTGTGTTTCCCCCACCCCCCACCCCAGCAGTATCCTGCCACTGCCAATCCCTTTCTTGTAATATTATGGTAGATGTTCAGGGTCCGCTTATGAGTGAGAGCATGTGGTACTCTGTTCTTTGTTTCTGTGATAGATCATTCATTCACTGAGTTTACAGTCTAGTTAAGGGTAAATAAATTAATTAAGGGATCCACAACTATAGAATTATAGAAGGAACATCACTGGGGATCATGAGTACCTACAACAGGGACCTGGTGTGTCTAGGGAATCTAGGAGAGTTTCCCTGAGGAAGTGATTGAAGTATGACATAAAGGATGAATAAGAGTCAGAAAGGCAAAAGGGAATGTGGTGGCAGATGGTAGGAACATTTTAGGCAAAAGGTACAGCATACAAAAAGGCTCTGAGGTCAATGCCACAGAATAAGACCTACTTTTCCTGAATTTCAGTACGGATTTTAAAGTTATTCTGGGAATGACTTTCTAAGCATATAGATCCTTTCCTGGTGTCCTCTGGTACCTTGGGTAACACCAAATTCTTCCTGAGAAAAGGCTGTCATATGTTATATCACACATAAAGTGGTTTCTAAGATGTTGTCTGAGCTCTCACTTAGCTCCTTATTCAAGGTAGCTGTGGATTCATGACAATAAAACAAAATTAAATCCAATATAATAGGTTAAAAGGGAAAAGATGTGTGATTCCTATTCAAAGTTAAATATTTTTCTCACACTGACCAAAGGAAGGTGAGTGTTTGGCATTGAACCAGATGGAAGTAATAAGTTTTGGTGGAAATTTCTCCTAAGACTTTATTTGGAGGGGTCTAGAAGTACTATCCCCTCAGTAAGATGCACAGGGCACTCTTAAGACATGTCTGTGAGTTAGTCTGGAATGCCATATGTCTCTGGAAATACAGGGGCCAGCCTCCAGGAGAAGACTAGCACTGCCCTCTGCCTGATTACATTTGGACTTGTGCCTAGACGTCTGTGACACTTAGAATTTGTTCTTGTTACTTAGACTTTGACATTCACCTTAGGAGCAGTAAGTACACAAAAGGGGTAATACATGCCACCTAAGGGGCACTCATTGCTGACAATCATTTTTTCCAGAGATGTGCTGAGATGGGGAATATTAGTTGTCACATAATATATGGTGTCAGAGCCATCTCCAATCATGTGATGGGAATGTGATTTTGCTCCCTTTTCATTTAAAACACTGCTTCAGTTCACAGGTCCCCCCCCCCCTTTAAAAGGAATTATAGACAGAGCTAGAAGGAAACTTAGATGTGATCTGATGTGACCTTTTCATTTTTTAATAGAAAAACTAATTCCAAATAAAATATGTGGCTTGTCTAAAGGCATATTATATGTCAACTGTGAACCTGGGAATCAAAATGGTCTCATAACTGTTTATAACACAAGCTACCTTATTAAATGGGTATAAAACCACTCAATCGAAAATGTTCATCTCCGTGGATTTGTGTGCAGGGTGTATTGGGAGAGGATATTGAGACTCACTGCCACCCAAATCAAAATTAGTTTCTCTCAGCTACTTTAGAGCCCCTCTCCAAAGAAATCACTCTACCATCATAAACAAAGGAAAAGAACTTCTAGTTCTGTACAATATGCTGCAAAATAATTGACCATTTTCTCTTATCCCAGATATCTCTTACTCACACTATCTTTTACTCTCTCTTATGCTCTGTTCACCTCTCTCCCCCTCAATTTTCACCTGCTCAAGAGGAGTCCAAGTTGCTCTCACTCAGGATATATATTTTTTTAAAAAATATTTTACTTTATTTTAGATCTGGGGGTAGGAGTGCATGTTTGCTACATAGACATTTTGTTTAGTGGTGGGGATTGGGTCTCAGCTGGCCCATTCCCCAAATAGTGAACATTGTACCCAACAGGTCATTTCTGAACTTTAAACTCCCTCCTCCATGCCTCTGTCCTTTTTGGTGTCCCCAGTGTCTATCATTTCCATCTTTGTGGCCATTTAGCTCTAGCATTTTAACCTGATATTTCAACCAAAGGGTCAAAACAACCACAAGGAAGGGTCTGACTTTAAAACTGTATCTGTCTTGAGCTATAAGATAGGCAGGAGTAGTTTGTGTTATACTCAGCCCAAGTTGATGCAGAGGAAAATTTCAAAGCCGGCAGTAGATGAGGGCTGGAAAGAGACAGCAGGGTGTGAAAGAGTCTTTCAAGGTGTGGCCAACTGATGTGCTTATTTAAAATGAGGCTCCATTTCATACCTTCTAAATAAGATTTTCCCTGAGATGAGGTGTGCCATGTTAGTACTCAAAGGGAGTTTTCTAAGTGATTCTTAGAAACACTAAGCTATGAGAACCACAAGAATAGAGGGGAGAGTAATGGAAGATGAGCAAGGAAATAATAAATAATTGTGGTTACTCTGCGTCTAATTTGAGGCAAGTCCTTTAACTTCTCAATTTCCCTCTGAGCTCATTCTGTTTTTCTCTGTGTTCCCTTTGAATTCTGAATTTCTCGTTTCAAGTTTTTCTCTGAACTTTGAGTCAGGGAAAAGAGAAGGGATGCTGGCTCGAGCCAGCTAGCTTGGATACTCACCCGGAGGCCCATGAGGTAATACAGGACACCGATGACGGCCATGGGGAGGATGTAGAACAGGAAGGAGGTGACCTGGATGATGAAATTGTAGATCCACATAGGCGTGATGACCATACAGATGGCAGAGCTCGGGACCACGGATCCGTTGGGGAAGTGGCAGAGCTGGATGCCATGGGTGCAGGTGTTGGGCAGAGAGAAGAGGACGGAAAAGCCCCAGACAGCAACGAGGATCCGGAGGGCCCGTCGCCGGGTGCTGTCCAGCTTCGCGCGGAAGGGGTGCAGGACGGCCACATATCGTTCCACGCTGACTGTGGTGACACTGAGGATGGAGGCGCAGCACACGGTCTCAAAGAGGGCTATCTTGAAGTAGCAGCCCACGGGCCCAAACGGGAAAGGGTAGTTGTGCCACATTTCGTAGACTTCCAAGGGCATCCCCAGGAGCAGGACCAGGAGGTCGGAAACAGCTAAGCTGAAAAGGTAGTAGTTGGTGGGTGTCTTCATAGCCTGATGCCGCAGGATCACCAGGCACACCAGGAGGTTGCCAACGACCCCCACTACAAAAATCAGAGCGTACACTACAGACACGGGGAGGGAGAGGGGGCTGCGTCGGGGTCCACAGAGGAAGGTCAGGTAGTCTTCGGTGCTGTTCAGGTATTTCTTGAGTGGGTCTTCCACTTCCTGCTGGTGTTTCCAGGATGTATTCTCAAGTGTTTCCATCACTGATGTTAAAATCGAAGCCCTGAGCCTCCCCTGCTACGAGGCTCTGTTTCAAACTGAGCCAGGAAAAAAAAAAAAGAAAGAAAGAAAAGCACAGGCTCAAGGAAGAAAGCTGGGAGAGGGGGAAGCCTCAAGGTTGGGCTGCTCAGACCGCTGATGATCCTTTTTAACAGACACAAGCCCCTCCTCTGACAGCCTGTGCGCCACTGAGTGTGTGTCAGGCTGCACAGGAACAGAGGACAGTAGGTTGGGAGTGCTGGCTTTGTGTCAGGGAGCAGGGGAGGAGGGGAGAATTTTCTCCGAATTTGAAGGAGCTGGGAAAGCAGAGCTGACACAGACGATGCCACTTTGACTTCAATAACGTGCCCATCGTAAGCGAGTGACGTGTGTTGCCAAGTTGTGGGAGTCTGATGGAAATGCCAATTAAAGTTACAGTCATGGGTGGAGGACCAAAAATCTCCATGAATCCTTGTCACCTGCGCAGCAAAATAGGGGATCAATAGATTTCTCAAGTTTTCTTGTGTCACTGGAAATTCAGGGCTTTCTTGTGAAAATATGATCAGTGTGACTTTTTGGCTATGATTGCATCAACAATAGTCTCAGAAGCCTGAAGGGGTCATGCACATCACCTAGCCCTGCCTGCTGTCTGAAACATCAGTGAATAAACAAGAAAAAGTCTCAGCCCTTGTGAAGGTTTCTCTACAGTAGAGAATTTTGAAAATATAAAAGCCAACTGATCGATTAATAATATGATTTCAGATAATAATTGATACATAGTTATTTATCAAGGGTGGTCAAATAAGACATCTTAGGAGATGTCACTTAAGCTGAAGTATGAATGTTAATGTCAGTCGTAAAAGACCCATGAGAAGTGTACTCCCAGCAAAAGTAATAACAAGTGCAAAGGTCCCGAGGCAGAAAAAAAGATTGATGTGTTAGATCATCAGAATGATTAGGATAACTGGAATTAATGAGTGGTCAGGAGACTATGAATGATTAAATTGAAGTGGTTGACAGGTATAGGCTCCTATAAACTCTTATAGACTATGATAAAAAGGTTGGGTTCAATTCAGACTGCAAGATGTTTTTAAAGAGTTTTGAGCAGAAGAATTAAGGAGGGCATAATTTTAACAAGAAGTGGGCAAGAGGCTAGTAAGAAATAGTAGTGGCTTGGATTACTGTGATAGCAGTGGAGTTGAGAGATTTCTTTAGACTTAGGAATATTTTTGCAAGAAGTGATACTTTTATGGTAATTAAGAAGACAAAATTAGATTACATATAATGAAGCAACTTACATTTAAGAGATCCTCACTAAATATTAATTTTTTCTTCCCTTTATTTATTAAATCAAAAATGATGAAATTAAAGCAATAAAGTGACCTATCCAAGAATAATCTGTCAAGATGGGATAGTTTACACTACTGTAACAAATTGCCATTTCTTGGGGATTTAAAACAATAAAGTTGTATTTCTCTCATGCCATAAATGTATCGTGTGTCAGGTGGAGGGTCTGATCCATGCTCTACTCACTCGTAAACCCAGGCTGATGGGGCATTCACTATCTGGACTTTGCTGGCCGTTGTGGTAGAGAGAAAGAGAACTCTAGAAGGTCTCAAGTAGGTAATTATAGGCTCCAGCCCAAAAGTAACGTAACCACTTATACTCACGGCTCATTGGACAAGGTTAGTCATGCTGACCACAGCAGGGTCAGATAGTGCTATCCAAGTACCTGCACAGAAGATGCATGCAGAACTAGGAAAAGTCAGTGAACAGCATAAACAATGATCACAGACATGTCAAAGTTATCATAGAGACAGAATCAGAACTCTCTCATTAAAGATAAGCTTTGATGTTAAAATCACTATTTGTGAACTTTGTTATATAAATGTCTGATAAAATAGGAAAAACATTTAAATATGGATAAAAGATCCCATGGATATATAAGAGTCTTTAAAATTATAAGGGTGGCATACTATAAACTTGGAGCTGAGGAAGATATTTCTTAATACATAGGGCAGAACATGGAAGACCCAAAGGCATCTCCGTGTTGTGACAGGGTAGGACTAATCAAATAGAATGATGTCTAGTAAGGACACAGTCACAGACTCAATGTAGGGAGTTGCCATAGAGGTGATAAAGGCAAGGATCTAATGTAAGTTTGGGGTTCAAATCTTGGTGCTGCCTCCTACTATCTGTGTGATCATAAGGAACATATTTAATTTCTGAGTTGTTGTTACCCCTTTGGCAAAATGAATAGAATAGCAGTATTGCCTTATAGGATTGCTAGAAGTATTAAATAGTTCCTGGTAAAATTTTCAATATAAAGTATTTAAAATAATACAATATTTCAAATAAGCAGATATACAACAAGATAGTAATGATTATGATAATCTAATAAGAAGAATGTCTTTATTTTTATTGGGTTAACAAGACTTACAACTGGAGGTGGGATCAGTGACTCACAATCTGTTATCCCAGTGGCTTGGGAGGCCACAGCAGGAGGGTCACTTGAGACCAGGAGTTCAAGACCAGCCTGGGCAACATAACAAGACCCTGTCCCTACATACATACATACATACATAATAAATAAGCTGGGTTTGGTGGCATGCTCCTATAGTCCCAGCTACCCAGGAGGCTGAGGTGGGAGGATCGCTTGAGCCCAGAAATCGGAGGCTGCAGTGAGTTATGACCATGCACTGCAATCCAGCCTGGGAGACAAAATGAGACGCTGTTAAAAAAAAAAAAAAGGCTTGCAACTGGGAACTGTTAACGTGAAAAGTACTTCTCAATTTTAATTAACTTTCAGCGCAGTAGAGCAAATCAGAGTAGTTGCTAAGAAAGTATGTGGACATCTCTGCCCTAGGTTACCAGAGTCCAGACCCGCACTTTATAGCTAAGTGAAGACAGTAGAATGAAGAAGGTCTCCATATCCTGCAGGCACTGTGTGACGCAAGTGAAGGTGTTTTGTCTGAAGAAGACTCAGAGGCCTGAAGCAGGGTATGAGGGTCACTTTCAAATATCTGACAATATTTTTCCTCGTCCTCTTCCTCCTCCTCCTCCGTGTCAATTGCAGCTGGGAGGGAAAGTTTTGTACCCCAATATCTTCATCCGGGATAATATAGGACAGAGGGAAAACTAACATGTAGAAAACCTCAGGGAGCAAGAACTGGGAGTCCGTTCCACGGAAATTTCCTGATGAGTGAACAGAGCACCTCTTAGAATTGTTCACCAGAGAAAGAAAAGAGTAAGGTTTTACTCACCAATTTCTGTGCCCCATTGTTTGGGAGTTACTCCTATATCTCCCATAACTGGCCATATTGTATCTCTGGACAGTTTTTGCTTATGGATGACACAGGCTTCCACGCGTCAGAGGTTATGGGATGGAAAATAGAAATGCAGCATGAACATATTATGCAACCCCATCAGCATGGGTGAGTCTGGGCTTGTGCAGAGTCACCCTCTGTAACTGTGGCTAAAACCAAGTGGGTCCAGAGGATGTGATGTGGGGCACCAGTAGTACAGATCCACTACTTTTTCTACAAGAAAAAAACAAAAAACAATAACACCCAGTGATATCTGTTGAGCACTTACTCTTTCCAGGCACTATTTTAAGCATTTTGCAATTAGCACATGTAATTATTTATGATAATACCTATGAGGTAGGCTCTTGGTTTATCCCCAGCATTACAAGTGCACATAGATTGTGTCACTTGTGAGAACTCACACAGTATATCAGTCATTTGGGTTAGGTTATATTTCAGGAACAAAAAATCCCCAATTTCAGTGGACGAAAATAAACAAAAGTTTATTTCTTGCTCTTTCTACATGTCATCAAGTGTTGTCTCTTAGCCTCTGCCCTACAGTGCTCTCACACTGCAATGTGGACTCCAACTGGTGTCTTCCCAATTCCCGAAGAAAGATTCCCAAAGGAGATCCAGGCCTTTTTGCCTGGAAATGGCAGACATCAACTCTATTCACATTTCAGGTTTAAATCAAGGTACATGGCTCTCCTAATCCCAAAGAGGGTAAGAAGAACTATCTCACCATGTGCTTAAAAAGCCAAGTATTATTTGGTAAATAGAACTAATGACTATGCATTATGCCCCTCTGGACACAAATACATTTAATTTATACCTTTTCTGGGTTTTTTGTTTGTTCATTTGTTTTTTTGTTTTGTTTTTTTTCTTTTTGAGTTGGAATCTCACTCTGTCGCCCAGACTGCAGTGCAGTGGCCACTCCCAGCCACCGCAGCCTCGACCTGCTGGGCTCAGGCGATCCTTCCGCCTCAGCCTTCCAAGTAGCTGGAATTACAGGCGCGCTACCACGCCCGGCTAATTTTTTGATTTATTGTAGAGATGAGGTCTCGCCAAGTTGCCCAGGCGGGTCTCGAACCCGCGGGCTCAGGCAAGCCACTCACCTTAGCCTCCCAAAGCACAACTTCTAGCTTTATCCATTGTAGTACAGGAAGTGATATTATTTCTATTTTTTAATTTATTGAGACTTGATTTGTGGCCTATCATATGGTCTATCTTGGAGAATATTCCATGTGCTGATGAGCAAAATATATATTCTGTAGTTTTGGGTGGAATGTTCGGTAGATGTCTGTTAGTTCCATTTGCTCTAGAATCCTGTTTAACTTCAGTGTTTCCTTGTTGACTTTCTGCCTTGATGATTTGTCTATTGCTCTTAGTGGAGTGTTGAAGTCTCCCATTATTATTGTATTGTAGTCTTTCTCTCTCTCTCTCTCTCTCTCTCTCTGTCTCATTCTCTTTCTCGAGCTAGTAGAATTTGTTTTATAAAGCTGGGGACTCTGATGTTAGGTCCATATATATTTAAAATTGTTATGTCTTCTGGAAGAATTGATCATTTCATTGTTATATAATAACCATCTTTGTCTTTTTTTTTTTTTTGAGTTGGAGTCTCACTCTGTCACCCAGACTGGAGTGCAGTGGCATGCTCCTGGCCACCGCAGCCTCGACCTGCTGGGCTCTGGCGATCCTTCCTCCTCAACCATCCAAGTAGCTGGAACTACAGGTGCTTGCTACCATGCCCGGCTAATTTTTTTGATTTATTGTAGAGATGAGGTCTCGCCAAGTTGCCCAGGTGGGTCTCGAACCCACGGGCTCAGGCAATTCACTCACCTTGGCCTCCCAAAGCATGGGATTACAGGCTGAGTCACCGAGCCCGGCTGTCTTTTTTAAACAGTTGTTAAAGTCTGTTTATCTGATATGAGAATGGCTACTTCTGCTCATTTTTGGTTTCCTTTTGCATGGAATGTTTTTTCTCCACCCCTTTACCTTGAATTTATAGGAATCTTTGTATATTAAGTATATTAAGTGGGTCTCTTGAAGGCAGCAGATATTTAGGTTGTGTTTTTTTTTCCATTCTGCCAGTCTATATCTTTTTGTGGGGGCATTGAGACAATTTATTTTCAGGGTTAATAATAATACATAAGGTATTATTCCATTCATCATGCGGGTTTTGGAAAACCTATTTAAGGGAATAATCATATCAGATAAAACAGACTTTAACAACTGTTTAAAAAAGACAGCCAGGCTCGGTGGCTCAGCCTGTAATCCCGCGCTTTGGGAGGCTGAGGTGAGTGAATTGCCTGAGCCTGCGGGTTCGAGACCCACCTGGGCAACTTGGCGAGACCTCATCTCTACAATAAGTTTGGTTGTTTTATTTATTTATTTAAATTTTTAATTGTTTTGGCATTCTATGAGCCCTATGAGCTTTATGATTTCTAGTGTTGTTTCTATTGGCATATTTAAACCTTTTGTTTCAGTATTTAGAACTCTTTTGTGTATTTCTTATAGAGTCAATCTAGTGATGACAAATTCCCTCAGCATTTGCTTGCCTGAGAAAGACTTCATTTCTCCTTCATTTACGAAACTTAGTTTTGTGGGATACAAGATCCTTGACAGACCATTATTCTGTTTGAGGAGATTGAAGATGGGATGCAATCCTTTCTGGATTGTAGGGTTTCTTCTGAGAAGTCTTTTGTTCATCTGGTAGGTTTACCTTTGTAAAGTATTTGGTGATCTTGTCTCACTACTCTTAAAATTCTTTCCTTTACATTAACTTTACATAACCTGGTGATTATGTGCCTTGGGAGTGACCTTTTTGCAGTAAATCTTCCGGAGGTTCTTTGAACTTCTTGTTTCTGGATGTTTAAATTTCTGGTAAGGCCAGGGAAGTTTTTCTCCATTATTCCCTCAAATAGGTTTTCCAAATCTGTTGTTTTCTCTTCTTTCTCAGGAATACCTATGATTCTTAGGTTTGGATGTTTTACATAATTCCACATTTCTTGGAACCTTTGTTCCATTTTCTTGATTCTTTTTTCTTTATTGTTGCCTGATTGGGTTAAGCTGTAAGCCTTGTCTCCAAGTTCTGAGGTCTTTTCTTCCACTTGTTCTAGTCTACTGTTAAAACTTTCTACTGCATTTTGTATTTCTCTAAATGATTAGTTCATTTCTAGAATTTCAGCATTTTTAAAAGGTATTTATTTCTTTGAAGAATTTGTTCATTTGTGCCCTGAATAGTTTTTAAAATTTCTTTATGTTGGTTTTCAACTTTCTCCTGAATCTCATTGAGCAATTCTATAATCTCCCATTTGAATTCTATCTCTGGAATTTCAAAGATTTCATTGCTGAAGGGTTATTGTGGTCTTTGGGGGGTGTTGAAAAATTCTCTTTTTTCATATTGTCAGAATTATTTTTCTGGTTCCTTCTCATTTGGGTAGACTATTTCTTTTTATTTGAGGTTGGCAGGGGGCTGACATAGGCACTGTAAGATTCCCTTGGTAATATACAGCCTTGGTGTGGTGAGTTTCTCAATTGCCAGCTGTGGGAGTCCTGTGCTGGGTACATGCACAGGCTCAAGGTGTCTTGAGTGACTGGGGTGGTTTGGATAGTGGCCTGGGATCAAACCTTCCCCAAAGCTGAGGTATTATACCAGATATGATGGGCTGTGCTGTTGACCTCTGGCCAGGAGGTGGCACTTGTGGGAGAGAGCCAGCTGTGATGGTGAATGTGGGCTTTCTGCCTGGCTTGTGTTGCTCCAAGGAAATGCCTTGCCAACCTTTGAGCCTTTGAGGGAGGTGTGGGGTAAAAGAGCTCAAGCTCCCCACTTGTGTGTGCCCTTGACTACCCGAGTGGGATTGAGAGGGATTACCGGGGTAATGCTGTTGTGCTGAGGCACACAAAAAAGTTTATCCTGGGAATGACAGGTTGCTATGGCAACAAGTCCCACCCAATTCCCTTGCCTTATCCTCTGCTCAAGAGCCGCTGACTGGCTCTTCTCACTCTGCTCTAAAGAGGTGACTTTAAGCTGTCCTGATTATTTTTTCACAAGCTAGAACACTCCTTTCATATGGGTACAAAACACAAAACACAGTCTGCCTTCCAAATGTCAAAGTGCAGCTGATTTCAGGGCCTCAGGTGTTCTCAAGGTAGCCTTCCCCAGCCTGGAACTGTCTTCCACCTCAGAGTTTGCCCTCAGGGCCCACCCTCTTCCAGGTCAGCTAGAAAGTGGCTGACAGCAAGGGCCGAGTTCCTGGGTTATGTTGGCTGGAGCTGCCCAGTGCTTTTCTTCCTGCATCATTTCACATTGGTTTTGGCAGAGCATGGTTGTTGGTAAGACAATTTCCTGTGAAGGACCGGAGTTCTGCAAGGTTCAAGGGGCCCTCCAAGTCTATGGCAGGAGCACAGAATTCCTGAATTCCCCTCACTTGCCTTCCCCTTCATCATGTTTGGAGGTTACCGGTGGTCTGTGCCATGATCCAGCCAAGAGTCTGGTCAATTCCAGCCCCAAGTTGACTGTTTTTTCTCTTCTTTGTAGTATGTGGGTAATATCACTTTTTTTGATGAGTTGTAGGGTGTGCTGCCAGTCCCACTGCTCTCTGAGTGCTAAGGAGACTGTATCTTGGTTTACTCTGTAGGAGAAACTCACCCTAGCTATCTCTAGTCAGCCTTCTTAATCTCCCTTGAGTCTTAAAACATTTTTAAAAAACATTGTATATATATATATATATATATATATATAAACTTCAAGTGGTATATGTGCAGATTTGTTACATGGGTATATTTCATGATGATAAGATTTTTGGGCTTCTACTGAACCTGCCACCCAGGTGGTGAGCATGGTACCCAATAGTAGTTTTTAAACCCTCATTCTCATCCCTCCCTCCACCTTTTAGGAGCCCCCAGGGTATGTTGTTCCATCTTTATGTCCGTGTGTGCCCAGTGCTCAGCTCCCACCTGTAGGTGAGAACATGAGGTATTCGATTTTCTGTTTCTGCATTAATTCAGTGAGGATAATGTCTAAGTCAAGTCTTGAAGGAGATAGGAGGCTGGGCACAGACCTGAAAGCATCTGTAAGCATCTGTAAACCAGGGAGTGAGGGCCCACCTGTGTGGAGAGCCCTACACAGTTGGTACAGCTGGAGCAGTAGCAAGAGAGGAATGGGCAAAGCAGGGAGACCACAGAGGGCCAACTAAGCTTTGCAAAGGAATTGGGATGTAATGTTGAAGGTGATGGGAATCTTGGGGAAAGTTTAAAGTGGGGAGTGGCATGGTTAGATTTGTGTCTTGGAAAGACTGTGAGAAAAAATGAGTTGGAGGAGGCCAGATGGAAGCCAAGAACCCTCTGCAGTATTTGAGCCAGCTGCGATGCAGGTCTGAGCTAGATGAGGGGCAGGTGGATGTCCTGAGATGGGGACTTAAGAGGATTTTGCATAGGACTTGGTGACTGACTGACTCTTCTCATTCTGCTCAAAAGAGCTGACTTTAAGCTGCCCTGATTATTTTTTTACAAGCTAGATCACTCCTCTCACATGGGTACAATTGATTTTGTTGTAGCTGAACAAATAAAAAAGGCTGAGAAAAGAATTTCGAGTATTATTACATTGATTTATAATTACTAATGTAATATTCACTCCTTGCAGAAATTTGAACAATATAGAAATACTGAAAGAAGAAAATAAAAATTATCCATAAGTTGTAATCCAGAAATCATCACAATTAACATTTTGGTATTTTTTCTTCTAGTCATTTTTTTCTAGTGTAATTGATGTATTTGAAACTTTTTTTACTGTGGAAGTTTAAAGTACATTCAAAAGTAGAGCAAATAGTACAAATAAACCAATATACCCATTTCAGCTTCTATAACAAGCAGTCTTCTGCCATTCTGTGGTTGAATTTTAAACTTACAAACAGGTCTTTGTGTTCTATTTATATATAGAAAAAATATATAAAATATTTAAAAAATACACACACACACATATATATATATGTGTGTGTGTGTATTTTTTAAACAGGGTCTTGCTCTGTTACCCAGACTGGAGTGCAGTGGTGGTGACAGCTTCAACCTCGTGGGCTCAAGTGATCCTCCTGCCTCAGCCTCCCAATTAGCTAGGATTACAGGCTTGTGCCAGTACATCCAACTAATTTTTTTTTGTTGCAAATTTCAAATTTTGTAGAGACGGGGTCTCACTATGCTGCTCAGGATGGTCCTGAACTCCTGGTCTCAAGTGATCCTTCTGCCCCAGCCTCTCAGAGTGCTGGGAGTATAGGCACAAGCCCCCGCACCAGGCCTAATTTTGTTTTTGTAACCCTGGATATTTGGCACATGCTAGCCCTGCTAATTCTTGGGCCATTTTCAGATGTTATGTCTTTATCCAAAACACTGGGGGGATAGCAAAAAAAATATCGAGCCTCATGGTATAACACTGGAGCCCTGGAAAAAAACCAGCCAATTCCTCACCTTCTTGGGGAAGACCAATGCAGACGATGCATATTTCAGGGAGAGAGCTGTCCCCAGCAGGAAATAACAGCTTGTGTTTTGACTTACTCACCATTGTTGTCTCGGCAATGGAACCAAAGCTGTTGATGAAGATGTTGCAGCTCACATTCACGGGAGGACCTGCCAATCAAGAGAGATTCCTCTTAGAGAGCCCCACAGGACAGGATGCATTCCTGGAACACCAACTTCAGCGATGAGTCCCCCATGGTGGAGGACACACTTGCTTGTTCTCTTCCCCACCCCCAGACACCTGGGACTCCCAGCCACCGTTGAACATCTCTACTCCAGCTTTCCTGGTCCCCAAGTGAGCACCAGGTACAGAACACCAGAGGCTGAGTTGAGATGTACTTTCATTAACACAGGATGATTCATCATCCCGCCATATGGTTGAAATCCTTTCCCCAAACCCCATCGGCTGCCTTCAAATTTGTGGCTGAAATGTATTTTCGGCTACAGCATGCGGAGGCCATCTTGGGAATCACAGGGAACAGCAAGTTCTTTGCCTTGAACTTGTGAACCAAGAATGACTGCCCGGAAGGTGCTGATGGGAATGACCAGCTGAGGAATCCAGAGGGAACCCAACGGAAGCCCACAAGTTATTGTTTGCTACTTTCCAGGCAAGTGTCTTGAATCCTACAACAAAGGATAGGAAAGAAGTGGAGGGTTACTCACCGCTTTGGAATCTCATTGCTAGAGGGAACCCTGTCTAGTTGAAGTTCAAACTCTTCAATTTATACTATTAACGATAGCAGGTACAATTTATTAGGCATTATGGGCTCTGCTGCTGTGCTGAGAGTATTATCAACACTGTCTCATTCCATTCTCTCCACAGTTCCTTTACAAGGTGTGGTCATTACCTTCATTTTACAGATGAAAAAACCAAGGCTCAAAGAGGTTATATGCTCCTGGTTGCACAGCTGGCACCCATGATGGTTGAGCCAGAGTTTGAGTCCAGATTTGTCGAACTCCAAAGGTGACCACCTTAATGGTTGTACTGCGGAATGGGATTCAGATGCAGGATGAACCATGCTGAAGTTTATATAGATAGTCAGAATCCAGAATTTTAAACACTAGGCATCTCATCTGAGCTGACGAGAAGGCTGGCATAAAGTAGCCTGAGAGGAAGGTGAGACCATGGGCAAGACTGATAAAAGCTGTAGGAACCTGGGTTTGAGAGGGTCTGGAACATGAGTTAGAAGAGGCTTCATAAAGGCAATGACCTTGAGATGACCTTGAAGGTAGATAGGACTTGGATAAAAGATCATAAGCCTTCATGTGAAGACTGTCATTTGCAAATTGTGAATTTTTTCGGGTCCACATTCTTGATAAACCCCATGAGGTACTGAGAGGTAGGCAGGGAAGAATTATTCTCCCCACTTCAAAATTTAGCATTGAGGGTTTTCGTAACTCACCCAGGCTTATATAGTTAGAAGCTGGTGGAGTTGGCCGGGCTCGGTGGCTCAGCCTGTAATCCTAGCACTTTGGGAGGCCGAGGCAAGAGGATTGCCTGAGCCCGTGGGGACTAGCACGAGCAACTTGGTGAGACCTTGTCTCTACAATAAATAAAAAATTAGCTGTGTGTGGTAGCATATGCCTATAGTTCCAGCTACTTGGAAGGCTGAGGCCGAGGGATCACCGGAGCCCAGCAGGTTGCCACTGGGTTGGCCGTGAGCGTGCCACTGCACTCCAACCTGGGTGACAGAGACTCCAATTCAAAAAAAAAAAAAAAAAAGATGATGGAGTCAGTATTTGAACTGAAGTCTTCTGATTGTGGAAAGAAGAAAATAGATAGCCATTTGTCCTCTGGTATCCCCTGTATTTCATCCTCTTGAAAAAGTAGCCTGAGCATTTCAATCAAACTCGGTCAAGATTTCTTCCTTTTCAGAAATCTTGGTACACAGGAGGGGACCCAGTCTTGGGAGTGAGAATCTATGGCTTTTTCCAGGAGAGTGTCAGGAGCTCTGGGTTTTAGACATGACTCCAGCGCTCACTGCCTATTTGACCTCAGGAATGTACTTTCCTGGGTCTCAATTTCCCCATCAATCTGGAGGGAGAGTAGCTCTTGAACCAGGCAGTCACTCTCAGCTTTAGTGGTTTGGAATTCCTTCATGAAAGCTAGCATTTGCGTTTCAGGATTCCAGGATTTCAGGGCTGGGAAGTTTCTAAAGGTCATCTCATCGGTTGCTTCCTAAACTGACATGTGGTCATGGCTGTCTGCAGTAGAATCACCTGGGAAATTGGTCAGCTACTGGCTCCCCAGCCCAGCCCTACTCTCTGTGAATCACATCTCTGGAGATTAGCCCAGAGTCTGCTGAATGAGCTACCTGGTAATTCTCTTGCCTGGTTATGTTTGGAGACCACTGACATTGAACAGCTACCCACTTAAGGCTGAGTCCCAAACACCTCCAGCAGCGGGCAACTCATTTTGTCTTGGGCAGCTCTTTCCATAGTTGGATAGCTCTGTCTGTTAGAAAACCTTTTTCTGGGCTGGACACAGTGGCTCACATTTGTATTCTTGGCACTTTGGGAGGCTGAGGTGGGAGGATTGCTTGGGGCCAGGAGTTCGAGACCAACTGGGGCAACATAGGAAGACTCCACTACTATAAAAAATTTTGAAAAATAGCCAAGCACAGTGGTCCCCACCTGTAGTCTCAGCTACAAGGGAGGATGAGGCAAGAGGATCGCTTGAGGCAGAAGTTAGAGGCTGCAGTGAGCTGTGATCATGTCACTGCACTCCAGCCTGGGCCACAGAGTAAGACACTGTCTCTAAAAAACAAAACAAAACAAAACAAAACAAAACAAATTTTTTTCTCCTTATGCTGAGTATAAATCTGTTTCCTTGGCACATCCAGCTAAACAAAAGTCAGATGGAAAAAACCTGAATGGTCAGGCTTTTTTCTCCCTCAATTAGAAAAACCCAACTATTTTAATTCTTTTCTTTTGGCCTCAGGGCATTAAGATGCCCCAAAGAGTTACTTCTATGCCGTGAAATGTCGTATGCAGGCCCACCCAGGCCCTGCAAGTGCTTGGCACTGTGACTCTCATATAAATTAGATTCTGATTTATGTATGTGAGAGGGAGCCAGCCAAAAGAACTCTATGGAGAGGTGTTGTTCATTGAAATAAATCTGAAATTAAATTATCCTGAATAAAATTATAATCCAGCTGCCTTTAGCGGCAAGATAATGTATATATTTCATTAAATATTAAAGTTTAATTTTGCTTTTGTGGATGTTTTTGCATTGGGTGATGCCCCTGATCCTAGGAACAGTTATAATACATAGTCTTAGAGAAGTCACCGAATATCAAAGCTGGAACAGCCGAGTACTACCAGATCATTTTACAGATGCAGAAACAGAGGCCCAAACACAGTAAGTGATTCAGGGCCACACATATCAGGGAAGCAAAGACTAGCATCCAGTTTTGGGGTTCTTGCTTCCATAATACTCTTTGCATTGCCGTTTTCCTCTGCAGACTGTGCCTGAGGGTCCCGTTACCCCTGTTTCTGGGAGGGTCTGGAGCAGGGAACATTTTTTGGTGCTTAAGGCAACTGCTGAGTGACTGATTACTCTGTGGATTCCTCAAGCCATGCATACCTCCTCTGATTATGTTGGAATCACAGCGGCCTGAGTCACATGGCCTTTTCAGAAGCTCTGTGGCTTGTGTGGGGCTTTTGGGAGTCTTATTTGTGCCTGGGAGAAATTGTGAAAGACAGCAAGGCTTTCAGGGGCAGGAGGACCCCTCTTGGCAAATTCAACCTTCACCACAAGCAAGGGTAGAGAAACCTTCCGAGGCTGGATTCTAAGAAGCTGCGCTTGGGGGCGTTGAAGGTGTTCAAGCCGGTGCAGGATTGGGAGAGGCCTCGGAGATTATCTAATTCTGTAGATTTGGGGCCCAAGTGTTCTGAGTAAGGTTCTCAGAGTGGGACAGGAAAGGGTCTTGATTCAGGAGTCATGATGAAATACTATTTTTTAAAGGTGCCCACTGTTAAATAATTAAATAAATGAATAGACAAACAAATAAATCCCTAGCAAATAATTGAGTTAAAGTAGTTGGGTGAGAGTACCAGGTCTTGACAGCATGACTTGGGGAAGTTCCTTAACTGCTCTAAATCCTAGCATATTTGCTGGTTCATGTGTTCACTCATTCAAGTATGAAAGATTTATTGAGAAACGGTTTAGACAACATAGCAAGACCCTGTCTCCATAAAAATAAAAATGAAAAATCAGCCAGGGGCAGTGGTGCATGCCGATAACCCCGGCTACTCAGGAGGTTGAGGTAGGAGGATCGTTTGAGCCCAGGAGTTTGAGGCCACAGTGAGCTATGACTGCACTCCAGCCTCGGAGGCAGAGCAAGATTCTTTCTCTTAAAAAAAAAAAAGCTTACTGAAGGCTTTCTCTGTGCCAGTAGAGTGGTATGCATAGAGGATAACTAACACATGAGCCCTGGATGCGTATCTTCATTCAACAAATGAATGGGTCCCTCTCTCAGGAGAGCAAGTCCGTGGCATTCCTACTCAGGATGGAGTTTGGAGAGAGCCCACCAGGGGGCGTGGTGGACTGGCATTCCTAAACGCTGCTGGGGCAGAGTATGCAACCAGGTGGCTCAGGGCCATGAACAATTCGTGGATGTGTTTGATTTGGCCAATGGTGTTTTTAAAAAAGGTGCTCTAGCTGTCAATTTGGGGAAATTCCCATAAAACTTCAGACTTACGTCTTATCTTGGAGGCCCTGGCTGTCCAGGGCCTGCATTTCTACCTGACGGCCATGGGAAGGTGCTAAGAAGTGGCTGCCTTTAGACAAGCCCTGTGCTTTCTGGGTTTCTCTTCTTGTCCCTGTCCTTCTTCATTCATATACCACAGCTGCCTGGCCTGTTTGGGTCTTTGAGACGGTGATGCTGGTGAAAGGTATGGGCCGAGTGTGCTGGGAGAGTAACCTTGGTCCTGACTGACCCATCCTGGGAGATCCAAGGTTACACTACTGATGCTGGAAGATATGACCCAGGAGTAAGGCGAAGGGTGATGAAGTGAGCCTCGAGGTAGATGCAGGCTCCAGCGCATCTCCCAGATGGTTTCCTATTTCCAGAGCCATGTGGGGCAGACATTCTGAGAAGGGGACTTCTGAGCAGTAGTAATGCGAGCAGATATTAAGAAGCTGTGGCCAGCTGTCACTTGACTTGTTTGGTCTTGGACTTGAGCCGAAAGGAACAGTGAGGAAGGGCATCTGGAGTCAAGACTTGATTAGGAGGCTAGAGGCAGGTTCTCAGAATCACATCTTTGCAGGGGTGCTGGGCGAAAGTTTCAAGTGCTCAGGCTCCCAGGGTGGGCCTTGGGACAGCTCCTGCGGGATTCTGCTGGCAGCTTGAGGCGGTTGAACCTTCTAAGACATCTGTGGAACAAGGGAACTGGTCTCTTCTTGTAATAGACATTAAGATCCCATAAGGGGATCCTCAAAGAAACTTCTCAGATCACCTGGACCAGGGTTTGTGAATTGGTGACCCACAGGGTGTATCTGGGTCACAAACATGTTTTAGGAATCAGGAAATCTCCATAGATTTTGATTTCTGGCTCTTCTTGGAATACTTGTTGCTTTAGCAACACGGGGCACGTAGGGTCACTGCAGGCTGGGGCTAAGGAGGGGTTGCCCCTTTGGGGAAGGATGTGCCTCTATTTCTCTTTTTTCTTTTAATTTTTTTATTTTAATGATGTAGGATACAATTCAGATTTAAGTATACAAGTGGTCATCGTACAGGTAAAGTTTGGGCTTCCCTTTGGTCCCCACTTCACCTGGTTTGAGGTACACTTATTGATGTTGTGTGCCCCACCTCCCTGCCCAGGCAGTGTCCTGCTACTGCCAATCCCTTTCTTACAGTATTATGATAAATATTCAGGGTCTGCTTATGAGTGAGAACATGTGGTACTCAGATCTTTGTTTCTGTGATTAGATCATGAGTATGATAGACTCTAAATTCATCCAGCTTGCTGCAAAGTCCATAATTTTGTTCTTCTTTATGGCTGCTTAATATTTTGTTGTGTATATGTACCATATTTTTCTTTTATCCAGTCCAGTTTCAATGGGCAGCATGGTGGTTCCATGTTTTTGCTATTGTGATTAGTGTTGCAATAAACATGCATGCACAGGAATCTTTTTTTTTTGAGTTGGAGTCATTCTGTTACCCAGGCTGGAGTGCAGTGGCACGCTCACGGCCACCCCAGTGTCGACGTGGTAGGCTCTGGTGATCCTTCCACCTCAGCCTTCCAAGTAGCCGGAACTATAGGCGCATGCTACCATGCCTGGCTAATTTTTGATTTACTATAGAGACGAGGTCTCGCCAAGTTGCCCTGCTGCTCTCAAGAGGACTCAGGCAATCCACTCACCTTGGCTTCCCAAAGTGCTGGAATTCCAGGCTGAGTTACTGAGCCCGGCCAAGAATCTTTTTTATAGAGTGATATAAGTTCCTCTGGGTATATTCTCAGAAGGAAGATTGCTGGGTCATATGGAAGGTCAATTTCTCGTTCTTTTAGGATTCACCACACTGTTTTCAGTAGAGATTGAACTAGTCTGCATTCCCACCAACTGCAAGGAAGCATTCCCTTTTCTCTGCATCCTCACCAGCAACTGTTGTTTTTTGTTTGTGCCTCTGTCTTTCCAGTCTCCACCACTCTGTGTTGTCTTACTCTTGGTTTGCTCCTCTCATTTAAGTTACCTTCCTAATCCTGGTGGCATTTGAAACTGTGGCTCTAGACACCTTCAAAATTATTTGTTAATCTGTGGAAACCTTTCAGCAGATGAACACCAGTTGGAAGCCCCTTGCCTAAAATAATGTAAAAGTGTGGCTGCTTCTGGGGAGGCAGGGTGGGCTTGCTTGTGGAGCCCTCTGGGTCTCCTTTTGGGGCTCCTGGGGAAAGCCCCAAGGCTCCAGGAAGCATGTGTTTAAAAGCTGCAGATATAGCCGAGCCCACCCCTGTAGAGATGAGGAAACTGAGGCTCAGAGAAAGGGAGAGACTCACCCAAGCACAGAGAATAAGTTGTTCCCGAGCCAGAGCTTGAACCCATTCCTTCACATTCTACCTTTATCCTTCTGCCCATTATACCAGAGGGAGAAAGAGGGTTCTAATTCACTCTGGACTCCTGGCAATCAGAGGTACTGTTAGGTTGGATCCTCTGAGGGTTGTATGGATTTGGAGGACAAAAGACTGGATTGATGATCAATGCCCACCTCGGGTGTAGGGAAGAGTCATGGCGTTCATACCATGGGTTGATCAACTGCGCATAATACCACAGTGCTCACTTGCAGAATCTGGGAGCGCATTTCCTGGTGGATCTGGAAGGAATGTTTTTCCTACCTTTAAAATTGGGCCGGATCCTGGCATCATATCCAGAGGTTCTCCCCATTAGCTTATCCAGGAAATCTGAAGGTGACATAGGCTTGGGCGCAGAGCGGGCAGCTTCAGCCTCCTTGGAAGCCGCGATGCTGTGGAGGGAGAGAGGAAAACAAAGGTTAGTTGTGGCCCCTTTCCATGCCTGATCAGATCCCAGACCTGTTCAACCTCTGCAGCACCACTAGAGTGCTCTTGGCCTGAAATGGTACTATGGGTCCCTAATGAGGTTAGGGCCAGGCTAAGTTGTTCACCCAGCCCGAATATCCGCTAGCCTTGGATGCTAGCAGGCAGTCAGGGGTTGGATTGATGCTAGAAGTCAATGACTCTTTGAAGCTTCATCTCTGGGATTCTGAGGGTCACACGTGGCTGCCGGACTCTGGGAGAGGAGATGAAAGGGTCAACCTCTGGTGGACCTTGCCTTACATTTTGGGTTCCTGCACTCTTATACATCCATGGAATGTCATGACCAGAAAGGACCCAAGAGATCAAATCACTCAGCTTCTCCTCAAGGTTTCTTTTCAGAATCACAGTCACTAATTAAAAAAAAAGTTATGCCTTGGCACAGTGGCTTATGCCTATAATAACAGCACTTTGGGAGGATGAGGTGGGGGATCACTTGAGCCCAGGAGTTCAAGACCAGCCTGGGCAACATAGCTAGACCATGTCTCTATAAAAAATTAAATACGGAAAAAAAGTTGCTGAAGTCAAATGGATTCTGGAACACAAATTTGATCAGGCATTTACCTCAGGTCTCCTCAGAACTTTGACACGCATATATGCTTATCCTCATGGGACTACTGTATCTTGAAACACACACTTCAGAAAATGCTCAGCTGGGAAATTGAAACCCAGCAAGTGGAAGGGACCAACGCAGGTCCCAGGGTAAATCAGCACTGGCCCACCTCGTTGTATCGAGGGTTGGGTGATTTGAAATCAAACTGCTGGGGATGCTTCACACCGTAGTATGAATGACTAATGTCCAGGAGCAGTGACCCTCGCCTTGCCAAACTCTCAAGGGTGAAAGTGTACAGATGTTCACCAGAGTCAAGGTTGGAGGCTCCAGGGTTTGAGACCACTCTCTTGGGTTGCTCTGGGCAAGTGACCTTTCCAGTCCTAAACTTACACCCAGGAGATAGCTCGAGCTGTGTGCAACTCTGTGGGGTCCTTGGGGGCTCGTGGAGAAAATGTGTGTGTGTGTGTGTGTGTGTGTGTGTGTGTGTGTATTTGTGTTAGATGGAAGCTGTTGTCATCCAGGCAAGTAGGACATGGGGTTCCCCAAGGATTTGTCCCTAGCCCCTCCCGTTCTTCCTCTCAGCTTCTTTTTTGATCTCCTTAGAGGATGACTCAAGTCAACATCTCCACCAGAACTCTCCCTTAAAACCTTTCTTCATTCACAAACATCTGCAGGGACATGTCCATCTCAACATCCCGCCTTTGCCATAAGTTCACATACCAAACTGAACCTCCCTGCTTTCTTCCTAAACTTGTTCCTCCGGACCCCAGTTTGCTCCGATGACACCGATATATCTCCATTCTCTGGGATGAGAAGTCTCGAGCCATCTCGTCTCCTTGCCCCCTGCTAAACCACTCATTCACCAGGTCCTGATATAGTTATCTGTGTTTATGTTTTAAGAGCAGGAATCACGGAGGTTTTATTTGTCGTTTGTTTGTTAATCCCCCACTGTGTCTACCATGGTGTCTCAAACTTAATTGGTGCTCAGTAATTGCACAGTGAATGAATGAATGAGTAATATGCTACTTTAATTAATCAAATGTCCTGGCTAGTACAAAGTGTTCATAAATATTTATATATGGATTAACAATTTAAAAATAATTAGACTATTATACACAGTAATGAAAATTACTGAAAGCAATCCGGTATTCCTCTGAAGATTCAGAAGGTATTCTAGGATTATTTAGACTTTCTTGCCTAATGATCTGAAGATCCCTTACTTGTGCCCTGAAGAGCTTGTTTTGATGGACAGGATGAGGGACACATGCATTTTCCTGTTTTCTTTGTGTGTGACAATGAATGCAGGTGAGTGTGTGATATGGGTAGGTGTCTAGATGTGTTGTATAGGAATGTTATGCATACAGATGGATGCATGTGTGGGGATTAGGGTATGCATGGGGGTGTTTGTGCATGCTTAGTGCATCATGCTACATAGATTTGTACATGCAAAAATGTGAATGCCCATGTTCATGTGAAAGTATGTCAATAAGTATGACATTTAGTATGGGCACTTTTGTGTGCATATGTGGGGTATATTGTATACATGGGGTATAGGATGTGAACAAAGGTAAAATGCCTTTGTGGATGGATGTCTGTGATGTGTATATTGCATGTCCTGGTTTTTGAAACATACTGGGAAATATCATTTAGAAGAGTGCAAAAGCATGAAAAGAAGATGTAATTTGGAATCAATCCCATCTCACTCACTCATTAGCTGTGTCACCTTGGGAAAGTTGCCTCACCTCTCTGAGTTTTAGTTGCCTTATCTATCAAATGGATTTTGTACAAGGAATAATGGAGATAGCACAGGTGGAAATACCTAGGAAAGTTCTTGCAACACAGCAGACACTCAGTGCATTGCCTTCCTCTTGCCGTGTGTCTGTGTATGTGCGCGCGTGCACGTGCGCATGCACGCGAAGTGGATCAGGATCAGTCTGGGGACTTCTTCCTGTCTCATGTTGCTTTCCACTGCGCTGTGGACCCAGATGCTCTCCGTGACTCACAGTTCGGACCCTAGACTCCGCCTTGCCTTTACTCGGCATCACACGGAGATGGGATTGATGCCAAATCACCTGTTCTTTTCACTCTTGTGCACCATCCTAAATTCCATTTCCCAGTATGTTTCAAAAACGAGCCCATGCAATATACACATCACAGACACACACCTACTGAGGCATTTTACACGCTCCCACCCTCTATCCCACATACACACACACCTCACGTGTACACACAGAAGTGCCCATCCTAAATGCCACACTTATTGACATACTTTCACATGAACACATGACTGCTGTGTGGTGCGAGTGTGAGCACAGGGGACCTCAGGCAACTGGTGATTGACGACGTTTCTGCTGCCATAATTCACTTGTAGAACCTCTCCAGGAGTGGCAGTGATGAAGCCTTCATAAGCTCCTGTGCTTCCCCAGGCCCTCCTCTCTGATAATAAGATTTGGGAGCACAGAACTCCCTCCCAGCAGTTACTAGAGCACAGGCGATCCTTGGCCCTCAGGCCTCTTTCATAAGCCCGAATCCTATTAGGCAGTACAGTGGGAGAATGAATTCGCCCCAAATTATCCCATACCATTTGCTATTAGCATACCATGCCATTTAATGCTGGAATCCTCCCTAAAGCTGGAGTCCTCTGCTTATTCTCGCTCACATGTCTGCAGCAAGGTATTTGCAGTCTGGTCACCTGGCCATCGGCTCGTGTAAAACCCTGGCACAGAGCCCAAGTGGAGGGGATGAAGGCTCTGGGGGGTTAAGTAACTGGCCTCGGGTCACACAGCACTTTAATGAGAGAAGGGATTAGAACTTGAATTTTCAAGTGTTGACTCATTCAAATGCTACAATGGAGGGCAAAGGCTTTTGTGAGTTGTGAAGAGTATACATTAGGATGGTTGCTATTCTTACTACTTGTTTTTGAATATTGTTATATTCTTTTGAATCTAAGAAAATCAAAGCATGTGTCTAACTTCCAGCGAAACTGATAGACACAGCTCTGAATTACACTTGAAAATCGAGAAATAGTGAAGAAATAGTTGTCAATTACGCAATGCGTCTCTGTTTCATCAAGCGGTTCACAGCGGAAGTCCCTGAAACTTTGAGATTCCCCAGCCCAGCCTCTCCCACGTGTCACTTTCCAGAAATTTCCTGGATATCACGTTCATAATTTTTGCGCTGTTTGTGTATGACCTCAACTATTATCCATTTTTGTTTTCATTAAATTGCCTCATTTATTTAAAAACATACATTTATTTAAAAAGAAACCATGTTACACCATTCACAAATGAAAGACTAGTATTACTTGCCATGATGGGAGATGACCGTATTAGCAAATACAGAAAGACAAAACAAAAAGAGAAAAGATAAAAATTCCAATTATCTGCTGATCTTGCCAACGATCTGAGCCTAAGTCCTGCCCTAAGTTACAAAGGAAGACCAGCGAGGGTTAGGGAGGCATTTGAGACTGATGAACAACTGACTGAGACTTTCTTCTTGAGCTAATGAGAAGAATTGAGAGAGAACTGGCTCAATAATAATTCAATGTTATTGTGTGTGACTCACTTAAAATAACCCCCACCCCTCACTGCCCTAGTCCCAAAGTTCTCTAATTCTTTTCTAAATGCAAATGCTCCATTCTAATGCCAGAGTAGCCATGCCTTCCCCCCTTGGTAATCCTTGTCCGTTTCTGTCTATATTTAGACAGTACAATTTGTACAGTTCCTTCAGTGAGTCGGATGCTCTGTGCATCTGTATAGAGTGCGTATACATCAGGAGGCCCATTTAGAATCTCTACCTCTAGTGAATTTAGCATTGGTTCTAGACCATGAGCTACTGGATTGAGGAGCTGGGAATACAACTGAGAAATCAAACACATGACTGTTAGGATGTTATGACCTTATCAAATTATTTGTAAGTGATGCCAATATTTTTTCAGGTATTACTAAAATGTAATGGGTGAATCAGACTCAGTTTAGACAGATTTGATGAGTGGTAATTTTCAGAAGGAGAGTGAAGTCTTCTGAGACTAAGTTTCTCATTGAGAAGGCCTATGGCAATGGGTACACAGACTGGACAGAGCATTAGACTGTCACCTTCCAGTCACTTTAGGAGACTTTGGTATTTAAAAGACCTCAGCTGTGACTCCTGGTGACAGAGATCATGGAGGGACCAGGAGTAGAGTTCAATAGGGTTAGAGGCAAGGTGATGTCATGATGTGGAGGCCATGTGGCCCTCAGGGAGTCACTTCTTTTTCATTCTCCCAAGATGTAAGATTATCCCTCCCAGCCTCGAGCCATCCTTTTATCTGTAATATTTCCCCTTTTTTCCTTTTCATACATCAGGTCTAGGGATCCAAATTTGTCTGAACTCCTTTGGGGAATGTGTTTTTGTGTCTTGGTTCTTTCCCTTTCAGTCTCGAGATTTTTTTCCCCAAGAAGCCAACCTTTTTCTCAAGGATTTGTTGGAAGAAAGGCCAAATCAATGCTCTGATTCTCATTCTCCAGTTGCAACATCATTTGGAAATAGGGAATCAATATGGAGCTGTCAATCTGGATTTCAAACGAGCTAGGGTTGGCAATACGACTGGGAAAAACAATTTCAAGTACATCTTACGTAGCACCACACCCTCTGGGCTAGCAGAGGGGGTCTTCCTAACAGAGTTGATCTCCCATGAGCAGAGAAGTCCAGGAGGTCAGGGTGGAAAAAGGGGAGAAGGACAAGGAGAGAGGCAGAAGAGGGACAAGGAGCTGAGGACAGCCAAGGAAGGGGCCCAGAGGGTTGGAGGAGGAAGATGGAGGTTGGAAGATCAAGGCTGGAGGTGCAGATTGAGAAGGAAGGGGGTGGGGGGGGGAGGAGAAGGGGACAGGATGGGAGTGGACATGTTTGAGGCATGGTCAGCATTATAATTGAGAAATATAGTGAGAACAGAGGAGGGGAACCCAACTTCACTTGGTGAGAGTGAGGGGTTTCTAAGAGGCTTTGTGGAAAAAATGACACTTATAGTAAATCTTGAAGGTTGGGTATGGAGTTGGCCTGGAAAAATAGGAGGGGAAGAGTATTTTGGGAAGAAGGAACATCACATATAAAGTCTAAACATGAGAGACAACATTGAAGACTAAACTCGGATTTTTTTTTTCTTTCTTATCCATTTCCTAACCAAGCGACTTGGAAAGTCACGCCTGACAGATACTCACCAGACAGGGTTTTATTACCCTATGACCTTATATACTGAAGTTTGTTTTCCAACCTAACTTTGACATAACACCATACAACAGAAAAAGAAAGAAATCAAAATACTTGATGACCCTGCAAAGCCATCTCTTGGGGACTCCCAGACTCCAGGTTCTCTGTCCTTACTGATTTCCAAAATTCCTTAGATCGGAACTACAAATTGCCAGTCAAGAAATCCTTAAATCCACCTGTAACCTGAAAGCTCCTGCTTGGAAATGTCCCTCCTTCCTGGGCTGGACCAATGAAAATCTCACATGTATTGACTTATGGGGTTTGTAACAATTACCTCCTTGAAGTGTGTATAACCAAAAGCAATTCAACCATCTCAGACGCATGCTCTCAAGGCCGTACCCTGGGCCTGGTCACTCATATTGGCCAGAATACATCACCTTTAAATATTTTACAGAGTTTGGCATCTTTTTGTCAACGTGAGGAACTGAAAGAAGTTGAGTATGTGTGAGGGAGGGAAAGAAAGGAGAGGGAGAGAAAGAGAGAAAGTGAGAGAGCATGGACAACGATGAGAGACGAGGAGGGAACACTTGAGACCGCAGGGTTGGGAGAGCAAGTATTAAACCCCCTGCTTGATGTCCTTATGGTGGGTCTGAAGGTTAAGGGAAGGTTATCCCTCTCCGATCTACTTACAGTAAAAACAATCTATCTGATTTCTCAGCTATTTGGGGGTTTAATTAATTATGGCATGACCAAGTTTGGGAGATGGGTGCTCCAAAGATTTCAAACGGTGGGTGTCTTTTTTTTCAGGTAATTTGTCCCCTGACTTGGGCTGGAGTATCTGCTTTGCTTTAACAAGGGAGGTCATCCAATGAGCTTGTGTTTATTCTGTGCAGAAAGTGCTTGGTCAACGAGTCAGCGGTCGTTGGAATGTCTGCTCTAGGTTTGCGTGGATTTTTTTTTTTCTTAAAGAAATGAGGGCCAGGCGTTGTGGCTCAAGCCTGTCATCCCAGCACTTTGGGTGGCCGAGGTGAGAGGATTGCTTGAACCTACGGGTTCGTGACCAGCCTGGGCAACATGATGAGACCTCGTCTCTACAATAAATAAAAAAATTAGCCAGGCATAGTAGCGGGCACCTGTAGTTCCAGCTACTTGGAAGGCTAAGGTGGAAGGATCGCCAGAGCCCAGCAGGTCGAGGCTGCGGTGGCTGTGAGCATGCCACAGCACTCCAGCCTGGGCAATGAAGTGAGATTCCAACTAAAAAATAAAAATAAATAAATAAATAAATAAAAGAAATGGGGTCTTGCTGTCACCAAGGCTGGAGTACAGTGGCACGATCATAGCTCACTGCAGACTCAAACTCGTAGGCTCAATTGATCTTCCTGCCTCAGCCTCCTGAGTAGCTGGAGTTATAGGCATGTGCCACCACACTTATCTCCATGGGCGTTTTCTTAATACGTGATTATAAAGGTCATTGTGGAATAAAAGAATGAACATCAAGATGGGAGCTGGGAAACCTGGGAATTAGCTTTGGCTCAGTCTCTAATGTCCCATGTGATTTGGGGCAAATTCTTTGTTCTCAGTTTCTTTATCTGTGAGGTGGTAGGTTGGGGTTGGATCAGGTGTGCTAAGCAGTTTTGCCTTGAGTGCCGACGCCATTCAGCTCATAGTGGTGGCTCAGAGAAGGGCTCTGGGGCCGGAACCAGCAAGACAGAGGAACTGGGTGGATTACCAACCTCTGCCAAGTACCGTACTGTAGAGCGGTGACTTTTCTGATTGCTTTTCTGATTATGGCTCTAATATCCTATGATCCCTATCACCTATTAAGCACCCACTGTATGCATAAGGCACAATGGGGAAATGCAGATAAACACGTCACTACCCACTAGACAAAGCACTCCACGCAGGCAGGGCTTGTGTCTGTCTTGCTCAATGCCTGGCGTGGAGTAGCAATCAACAATCACACGTTTGGTGAATGGCCTTTGCCCTCTCATTGTCCACTGTCCAGTGAATGGAATGGATTAAGTTCAACTATAAGAGCAACTGTAAGAGGCTGCATAGTCAGGTGGCATAATTGAACTACTATAGTAGCTTGGAAGAGCAAGGCAGTATTTGAGGAGAGATGGGGGAATTATTAGAGACATTTTTCGAGTTCCATTAATTTCAGCCTCTGTGGACATTTAGAAAGACCCAAC